>CAUYPK010039889.1:0-12966 GCA_963574355.1 Loris lydekkerianus | reverse complement strand
AGTAGGGCTGAGTACATTGGCTACTTTTTCTTCCATTCCTGCACTGACACATATTACACCAATTTACTCACAGTCCTATAGCCATTCATTCACACTCTTCCCCCACTGACTTCTCTCACATCACCTTACTCCCAAAACTATAGCCATTCATTTCTTTGCTTTTTTGTTGTTGTTGTTGTTGTTGAGACAGAGTCCCACCCTATGCCCCTGAGCAGAATGCAATGGTGTCATAGCTCACTGCAACCTCAGACTGGGGCTGAGGGTATCCCACTGCCTCAGCCTCCAGAAGCCACTGGGATTACAGGCACTCACTGCGACTCTAGGCTGGGTTTTCCCATTTTTTCATGAGTTGGGGTCTCACTCTCGAGTAGCCACCTCCTCAGGGTTTCAATCCTGTATTCATAATTTTGATGTTAGTTCCTTAGGCATAGCCATTTTGATATTATTAATTCTCTATCCTCCTAAGAATCCGCTTTCAGGATTCAATCAACCATCTATATCCTAAAGTAAAGGTTTCTAGATTGATGCTTCAAAATCAAAACTCTCCCCTGAGCTCTCAACTTCTTAAGTGGAAAGCTGAAGGTCAGTAGTCTGACTTTAAGCTTTCCACTTACAAGCCTTGCTCCTTCCAGCCTGCACATCTTCCAACCTCACCCTCCACATAAGCAGGAGTGATCTGGCTAAAGCATAAACATAATTGCCAAAAAAACCTTCAGTGTCTCCCCAGGGCTTTAACACTGAGGTCCATTCTGTTCACCACAATTTACAAAGTCTTCGGAACCTGGCTACTGCATCTCTTTCTCTTCCAGCCCCAGTTATTCTCCTCCTGGGACCTTAAGGTTCAACTACATAGAATTGTTCTCATCTCTCCCTCCAATGGAGCATAAGCTAATCTTTGCCCATGCCACTTACTGAGCTTGGACTACCTTTCAGCAACCACCACTGCCACCAATTCTTCACTAAAGAAACCAAATGCTTCCAGCTTGTCTCACAGAGACTTCACTCAGTCTACATATCCTCCTGGATGCCCTTTTCCTCCTTAGTTTGATTAAGTCCCCTTTACATTCTCCCATAACATCCTACTTTGTACTTGCCTCACTGTCTGCTAGAATACTGGGCCGTTCAGAGCTAGAAATATGTCTTGTCAGTATTTTGCTGTCTTTGGCACATAGAAAACCATCAATAATTGGTTTTGAATGAATAAGCTATCCTTAATAGTTGACATCTGTCCAGTGGCAATTCCTAGGAAGGCAACAAACTTGGGGATATCTTTAATATGAGAGTGGTAATATTCCCCTCAATCTCTCTTGTCTCAGTTTCCTTAAATCCAAGAAAAAATCCCTTGTATAGGCAAGAAGAAAGAGCAAGATTTCTGGACTCCAGGGGTGGGGCGCAACTCCAAGTATATAACCGTACTTACTTTACTTGCTTATTAGTACACGAAACTGTCTATCCCTTTCAGAAAGCTCAACGGACTCTTTGGTAATATTCTTACCATATAAAATCTCAGTTACTTTCCTACCTAGAAATAAATGTTGTTATCTAAAGTCCTTTTACATTTATGATAAAAGGCCAGGATCCCAATCTGTGGGTGGCCATACAGAATGTATTCTCTGAGATGCAACAGCCTCTCTGAGTTATTCATCAATACACTCAGATGGGCACCGAGTCTCAGCACATCCACAACGTGCAAAGTTCCTGCTAAAGCTCAGTTTAGCAGGTTGTTTATTCTGCAGCAATTTAAGTTTGGGCCAAACTGATTATTTTTCTTAAATTGCATTGCATACCTCAAGGAAAAGAATATAAATAGTTGGCAAATTTGCAGTCTTTTAAACAAAATCACCTTCAGTGAAGGGGTCTCCCCTCAATATTGCTTTTTAAATTTTTTTCTTTTTTAAAAAATTTACCCATTTCGTAGGAATTTTGGAACATGAAGTGTCAAGCTAAAGTTCTCAAAAAGAAAACCCCCACAATACCATTTTAATGTAAATTAAACCCTCACAATACCATTTTAATGTAAATTCTTTATGTGCTAGGTACCACAGAGCTGAGTAAGGGTAGGAACTAGCTTAACAGGCTCAGATAGTTATTCATTTTTCCAATGACACTCTAACTCTGTCAACAAAACTAGCATACTACAATGTGTGGACAGGGTTCCATACCAGAAAATTTTATTCCAGTAAATACAAAACAACCCAGTAATTTCTAAAATCAATGGCTTCCCTTCCTGTTCCTCTAGTTTAACTCCTTAGTCTATCTACAATTTCAGCCAAGGTTCTACCCCAAGTGCCTGCCCAAGCCCCAGCCCTAGATCAGAGCTAACACCTGTAAAGTCCATACTACTCCCTAACTATTCTCAGGATGTTATATGTGGAAACGATTTAGTAATTACAACAATCCTGGTGGGGGGTTAGGGGCAATTCTTAATGTTTCCAGTTCACCTATGAGGAACCAGTAGGGTTTAGGGTAGGGGGAAAGAATAAGTGACTTGCCTGAGGTCGCACTTCTGTCAACAGATGCCTGCCTGGGGTGCTCTTGCACACTACTGCTGAACTCTGCTAGGAAGGACCACACAAGCCATGCAAACTGCAGGCGCCTTCCTCACATCAAACCTGTCCAAAAATGTTATTGCCTATAGTCAGCTACCTTTTTTATTCTCCCCAATGACTGTCTCAGCATTTTTCTCTTGTCATTCTCTCTTCAATCTTAGCAGATCAGCACTTCTATTGGCCAGAGAAAGTAGAAACTATCAGATAGAAACTCAGCTTTCTATTCCATATTAATAAGGAAGGGGGACCCCACCTCCTGTCTAACACAGAATTCCATATGCTTCCACTTTCTCAAGGATTCTGTTCTACCAATCTACCCCTCTTCTTTTATAGTCGACCTCTTTCTCACTCCAGATTCTTTCCCACCAGCGTTTAATCATTTCCTTCTCTCTCGATCTCTCGTTTTAATCATCATCCCTCACTGCTGCCTGTTACTGCTACTGACTAGACTTTATTTCTGAAGCCCTTCCCTCCCAACTTTCTCCAGTCTGGTTTTCACCATCAATACTCCACAGAAACCGCACTTGTCAAGGTCACCAACAAACCTGCCTCAGCCTTACCCCAGTGGCCATCTCAGCTGCATTGGACACTGCTGTCCCCCCCTTACAGGAACATTTTCATTCTTTTCCTCCTCTGATATCATGTGCTCTTATTTTCCTCCCCTTTGGAGTCTTTTCAGCCACTTTAGTGGGTCCCATCTTGTCCACCTTCCCCTTAAATAAACCACTCTTTCTTCCTGCACCACTACTCAAATGCTCCCAGGAAACCTCATTCACTCCTCAGCCTCCAGTTACTATTCCCTGGCCAGGGCTCCCACCTCTGGTGCCCAGCTTAGTTAATTTCATTCCCCTAGTCGGCTCTGCTCAGGTGATTCTTGTGAACATCAGTTCAAACCTTTTTACATTGAACTGATTCACTTCCCCCAAAACCCTATTCCTTTACCAGAGTTCCCTATACTTAGTTCAATAGGACACTGGAGGGGCAACTTCCACTCTATTCCATACACTTGTGCCACCAGCATGATGGAACCATTCTGGCCCTGTCTCATAAATACCATTCACATCCATTCACTTCTCTCTATTCCCCATGGCCAGTAGTATCATTGCCTGGACTAATGTGGAAACTGTTCTACAGTCCTCACCTCTGCTTCCAAGTACTGTCTACAATGAAGCCAGTATCATCTATTTGGAAAGGAAGTCTGATCATCTTATGGTTTCAATTGCCCTTTGGATGCCTCCCTCCCACTGGCTCTGCAGGGCTCACAAGTGCCCCCCGTGTCCCCCGCTTTTCCTGCACTTAGGAAGTGTTCACTTTGGCTCCTTCACCTGATGCTCTTCCTGGCTCCTGGCTCCTCCCAGCATCACCATCACCTCCTCAAGGCACCCTTCTCTGATGTCTAGACTAGATAAAACCCCTGAGTATGTGCAGCCTGTATTTTATTTTCCATAAATTGTATCCCATTGTTATTTAGTCTTTAATATCTACTTTTACCATATGCATATAGGAAGGAAGTGCATTTGCCTTGTTGACATTGTATTTCCAACACCCACAACAATAACTGGCACATAGTGGGCAGCTGATATTTGCTGGTGGAAATTTAAATTATCAGTGTATTCTTAAAACCAAATTAGCCTCATTATACAGTGGGTGGACACTTTTATTTATACCACTCTTGTCATCATTTCTGTTTCATACTCACTAGCTGTCTACAACTAATAAGTTTCACTATGCGTTAAAGAGAATGCCACTTTGTTGCTTAATTTACCCATGGCATGCGTAATAATGTGTTATTATAAAAACTGTGGAAATGTCATCAGAACATCCTTGCATATATGCCTTCCTCCTCAGCAGTTCCTTCTACCCATTATTTTATTCTTTAGTTGTAAGACATTTGTGTATTTGAACATAGAGAATAAAATTGGAAAGTTTCCTGTTTTACCTACCCTGTGAAATGTGGTATGGGTGTGTGTGCGCATACGTGTGTACAGTAATGCCCACTGTCTTCACGAGGTTACCACATGTCCCATGTCTCTCTCTCCCAGTGAAAACATTACCTCTTGCATATTTACACAAGCATATCCTTTTTAATTTATTTTACTTTATGTTTAATTGGTATATAATAATTATTATTTTATGGAAAATCAAAATAGGTTTGTAATTTTTTTAATAGCAAAGCGGGCAGTATTCAAAGATCCTACTAAATTAATTGCCACAAGTAGAAGATTTGTTTCTTAAACACATTTTATTTGTATATGGAAGTGAGGTAAAACTCTATAATAGTCTTTTTTAACTCTGTTTAAATCCCAAAGATTACTATATACTATTTTCTTTCCAGTGATAACCTGCTTGTTTTTTTGGAAAGTGAGGTCATTAAAGCATCCAAAATGGTTTCAAATACCGAGTTTTACACATGACTCCTTGATGCCCAAACTGTCATGTGAGTAAAGATCACACTTATCAAAGAAACACAATGATGACAGCTCAGAGTCTGATGCTGAGGCTTGAAAGTAATTGAACCATTTAACCACCATTTACTTGCTCAGAGTTCCTCCTCAGAAATGACCCTTTGCTAAAAGCCTGTGTTCTTGTAAAATGCTGAATTTATTGCCTTTTGGATAAGCTCTGTCTATTTTGAGGCTTCTTTCAAAACTCAGACTATGCTATCTTCCTGGTTCCCCATATTATGGTTTTTATCCGAGCGCTGCCTTATCCTAGAGCAGTGGTTCTCAAATTTCAGCCTGTATCAGAATTACCTGGGATGTACGGTAAAACAGATTCATAGGCTCCATACCCAGAGTTTCTGATTCAGTAGACATCAGATGAGGATTCATAGTTGAATTCTTCCAGACCTACAAAGAAGAACTGGCACCCATCCTATATAAATTATTCCATAACATTAAGAAGGAGGGATCCTCCTACACCACTTTGATACCAAATCCAGGAAAGGACACAACAAAAAAGAAAAACTATAGCCCAGTGGTTCTCAACATGTGTGTCGTGACCAATGAAAAGACATCCTGCGTATCAGATATTAACCGTATGATTCATAACAGTAGCAAAATTAAAGTTATGAAGTAGCAATGAAAACAATTTTGTGGTTTGGGGTCACCACAACATGAGGAACTATATTAAAGGGTCACAGCATTAGGAAGTTTGAGAACCACTGCTATAGACCAATATCCCTCATGAACATAGTTGAAAATGGCTAGCAAACTAGATTCAACAACGTATCTTGAAAGCAAGAGAGAGAGAGAGAAAGAAAGAATTCACCACAATCAAGTGGATGTCATCCCAGGGTTGCAAGGACAGTTCAGCATATGCAAATCAATAAAAATGATTCACCACATAAACAAAAGCAAAACAAAAACATTATAATCATCTCAATAGATGCAGAAAAAGCATTTGATAAAATCCAGTACTCTTTCAGGATAACAACCCTCAACAAACTAGGCATAGAAAGAATATACCTCAAAATAATAAAAGACATGTATCACATATCCACAGCCAACATCCTACTGAATGGAGAACAGTTGAAAGCATTCCCCCTGTGAACTGGAGCAAGATAAGGGTGCCCACAATCGCCACTGCTATTCAACATAGAACTAGAAGTCCCAGCCAGGTGAGAGGGAAAAAAAAAATAAAGAATGTCCAATCAGGGAAATACCCTTTCTATAAGGCAAGAGAAAGAACTAAAGGGTATTTAAATTGGGAAAGAGAGAGGTCAAACTATCCCTTTTTGTTGATGATGTGAACTTGTATCTAGAAAATTCTTATGACTACAAAGCACCTAAAGACTCTTAGAATTGATAAATAAATTCAGCAAAGTTGCAGGTTACAAAATCAATGTACACATATCAGTACTTTAATATATACTACTAATAAATGGGGAATAACCAGAGACTCTGTACCATTCACAATAGCTGCAAAGAAAATAAAATACCTAGGAATACATTGAACCAGGGAGGTGAAAGATCTCTACATGGAGAACTACAAAACACTGAGGAAAGAAATCACAAATGACGCAAACACATGAAATACATCTCATGCTCATGGAGGAGGAATCAACATTGCTAAAATGTTCATACAGCCCAAAGTGATTTATAGCTGCATTACAATCCCCATCAAAATACCAGCATCATTTCACAGATCTACAAAAAAAATACTGCACTTCATTTAGAACCAAAAAGGAGCCTGATTAATACCAATACAAAAGAACAAAGCAAAAAAAAAAAAGAAAGAAAAAAAGAAAAGGAAAAAGGAAGGCCAAATAGCCAAAGGAGACTTAAGCAAAAACAACAAATCTAGAGGCATCATCACATTATTGAACTTAAAATTATACTGTAAGGCTGTAGTAAACAAAACAACATGGTACGAGTATAAAACTAGAGACATAAACTAATAGAAAATAATAAAGAACACAGAAATACATCATCCACCTACAATGAAGGGATGTTTGACAAAGTCTCCTACAATATACACTGGGAAAGAAAGACTATTTATTCAATACATGGTGCTGAGAAAACTGACTAGCCATATGCCCAAAAAATAACATACAACATTAATTCAAGATGGATAAAAGACTTAAATGTCAGGCATAAAATTATAACAATTCTGAAAGAAATTGTAGGAAAAATTTTCTAGGTACTGGCCTAGCCAAAGGATTTATGACTTAGACCCCAAAGGCAAATACAGCAACAACAAAAATAAACAAATGGGACTTGATTACATTAAATTAAAGGGCTTCTGCACAGCAAAGGAAATAATCAAGAAACTAAACAGACAATGTAGAGAATGAGAGAAAATACTTGCAAACTATAGATCAGAATCTAATATTCAGAATCTCCCAAAGCCTCAAACAAATAAGCAAAAATAAAAATTCATTATAAAGTAGGCAAACAACATGAAGAGAAGTTTTTCAAAAGAAGATAGAGAAATTACAAAAAATATATTTAAAAATGTTGACCATCACTTATCATCAGGAAAATGCAAATTAGAACCACAATGCAATGCCACCTTACCCCTGTCAGAATGGCCATAATTAAAAAGTAAAAAATCAATAGACACTGATGTGGATGCAGAGAGAAAGCAATGCTTATATACTGTTGGTGAGACTGCAAATTAATCCAACCACCATGGAAAACAGTATAGCGATTCCTCAAAGAAATAAATACAGGCTTACCATTTGAGATAGCAAAGGAAAAGAAATCATTTTATCAAAAAGGTACCTGCACTCAAGTATTTATTGCAACACAATTCACAATTGTAAAGATATGGAATCAACCTAAGTGTCCATCAAGTGGCATCAAACGAATTAACAAAATGTGGCATATATACATCACACAATACTACTCAGCCATAAAAAGGAATAAAATAGTCTTTTGCTGCAGCTTGGATGGAACTGGAGGCCATTATCCTAAGCTAAGTACCTCAGGAATGGAGCAAAACACAATCTGTTCTCTCTAATAATTGGGAGGTACAAAGAGATATAAAGATCACTGGAAATCAATAAGTAGGGAGGGAAAGATGTAAAAGCTTAATCTGTGGGGACCAATAAATACTATTTAGGAAACAAGCACACTATAAGCTCCAACTTACGCTTATAAAAGATATCCAGTAGCAAAAACATTTGTAACCCCTTAATATCTTTAAATTTAAAAAATTACATAATATATTTTAGTTAACCCCATATATCCAAAATATTTTCATTCAATGTATAATTGACATAAAAAATATTAATAAGCCCTTTTATGTTCTTTTCCTTTATGTTCATAGATGCATTCAGTCTTTGAAATCTGATACGTATTTTTTATATTTCCAGCATATCTCACCTTGGACCAACCACACTTCAAGAACTCCACAGCCACACATGCTGGTATCTGCTATAAAAGACTACAGAGTCCTAGAACTTTGTAGACCATGGAGGGCTCTGTTCCATCTTCCCTTTTCTATGACTTTTACCACATTTCCTCAGTTCTAAGATGTACCTGATTGCCAGATGCATTATTAATCTAATAATAGATTTTAAGGAAAAAAAGAATCACTACATCATTAAAAGTACACATTGATTTTAAAATGCATGTCAATATCAGAATTTATTTCCTTATTTTCATGCCTAGGACCAAATATGAATACGTCACGATGCCTTATTTTGGTGCAGTTTTTTTTAACTCAGTTTTTCTCCTGTCCCTTTATCCTACTCATCTTCTCCCTCATCTGCAAACCGGTCCCCTAACAAGACGATCTATGTTACCAACATAGTATTTGTGCTTCTTTATTTTCCCTCTGTCCTCATATTATCCTCTAAAAATACACACCAAAGTTCCCTTACATTTGTTTCACTAAAATAAGATCATCATGTACCCACTTCTCTGCATAATTCCATAATTCAGTAATAACTCGTGAAAATCCTTGCAAGTCAGCTGGAGGTTGTAATTCATTCCTTTTAATGACGACAAAAGAGTCCATGGAGTAGGGTACCATACTTTATTCAATATTTCTATTTGGGGTGGGCATTCACATTTTATCCCAGTATTTTTAGGCACTGAGGAAAAAAAAGTAGCAAAAAGCCATTCAGTATATAAATAGATAGAAATATGGGTATTTAAATAGATATCTTTGCATACTCTTTCTTGTATTTAGCTTGCAAACTTCTTTGTTAGCCATTAACTTAGATTTCTTCCATCACAGCTGGGACCCTTTATTTCCAACAAATGAAAGTATTTACCATTAACAATCTCAGCAAACAATATTAAATGATTTTGCTAAGGAGTCCCTCTTCAGCCAATAACTGGCACAGATGGAGGTATTTCCCCTGACCCACCCCCAGTGCAGCCATCTCTGCTAGGTGGTGTTGTCATTCATCCGACTTAGGAGGAAGATAGCCTGGAGGAAATGAACACAGAAAAGATCTCATGGCTGTATGTCCAAATATAAATAAATACAGACTTCCCATTTGAGATAGCAAAACCTAACACTACCAAGATTAAATTCTTCTTTGATGTTTAAAAAAATTTTTTTAAAGAAATACTAGGTTAGAAATCAAAGGACCTGGCCTCCATAACCTACCCAAAGTAGCATAGACTGTGACTCAGGTAAGAACAATAATAAGAATGACAAATAGCAACATATGATGTTTATTGAGCTTTACTAAGTGACAGGCACTGTTGTATTTTGCACATGTTAATTTGTTTGCTCCTTCAAAACTTCCACAAACTAGTTTTTGTTTTTTTTGTTATTTCATGATTATTCCCACTTTATGGCTGAGGACTTTGAATTTCCAGTAATTGGCAAAAGCAGGATTGAAACGTGGATAGCCTGGCTCTGGGGTCCTAGTCTCTTCTCTTCCTGTCTCTTTGAACCTCAGTGTTCTCAGCTTTAGAATGAGTACAGCAATATTGACTCAATCCACCTCGAGGATTGTTAGGAGAAACACGACAGTGATTTGAAAACCAGGAAGAGTTCTAACAAGATGAGGCTGGTGTTATTTCAGGTTGGAAGTTTGACTGAGATTATTCCATCATTCACCTCCATAACTAAGCAGACTGTTTCATACGATGGCAGACCAAGCCACTTGCTGAGCACCTTCTGAAGGTGAGACTAGACAGATATAGCCAATTAACATAGAGCCTGAAGTATGCCACATTCTCACAGCCTGCTGAGATTCATGAAATTAGAAAAAGAGCAGCCAGCCTTTCCTTCTACTGTGTAGCTTGACCACGTCCTGCTTCTCTTTGCTCCAGACCTTGCATTTTACTTAATTGGAACACCAGGCTATAAATCTTACATACTTAAGGGCCAGAAAACTCTCTGGAGCTCTCAGACTGCAATGTGTGTGGGAGTTCAGCAATATTGAATTTTCAAATAAAATGATTAACAGGCACCTTTAGGGCAGCCTCAGAGAAAACAATATTTCCTGAATCTTGCTACCTTCATCTAAGGAAGCTTTTTGTTTTTAGGTTAATAAAAAGGGTTCGAAAGTAACATAGGGATGAGTGACTAAAAACAGGGAGAGACACTCTATTCTTCCTTTGGCAACTGAAACTTCATCACTGCTCTCTGATCAGGCAGACGAAGGCCATCAGAGCATGTTACCAGGAAGGTTTAAGGCACTTAGTTCAATTCTAACTGTAATCACCTCTAATGACTAGCTTTTGAAGAAACATTTTTTCCCAAGATTTTGATAGGTGAAAATGGGCACAGCTGATCAGAAATCCTATTTGCTTTTTCAGAGCACAATTCCATCGACCAGACTTCATGAAGCAGAGAATTAGAATCAGTTAAGAGAAAGAGCATAATCCAATCCAGTTCAATTGCAGACTGAGACCTACGAGCCTGCTATTTGCTGAAACAATGATTTAGGTTCTCTGCCAAATAAATACACAATGTTTATAGCTTTACACAATAGGAATCAGCCTCGTTTATGCAGCAAGAAGATCATTTACAACCAATTTCTAAAAGATATGAAGTATCAATAATAAAATTTCAAATCAAAGCCAGAAATTGCAATCCTCCAAAGAGGACTATTAAACAGTATGAAGTTGTTCTCAGAAGAAGGATTTTTCAGAGACACTATAATAATTTATAATCATAAAGTGTCTACAAACTGGTTATGACCCGCCTGGCTTTTGTAGCCTCTGGGAAGTACAAGGCTTGGCTTTAAAGAGGATCTGGGTCAATACGTGACAAGGGCAGGGCTTCTCCCCCTGCAAAGATCTCTGTGCCAACCTGGCTGCCTTCCAAGGTGATGGCTAGAACCTCTCTGCCTTCTCAGCCATATGTGCTTCATGGAGCAAATCCTGCTCAGTAATTACTGGGTAGAGGTTGAACAGAGATACTCCAGAAGTCATTTCTCTGCCGCACATGATGATTTTGTAGCCAGAAGTCCCTCTTCCAGTCATCCATTCGCCCATTCACCTCTTTGGCTATAACACACAGCACAAATTTAAACATCAGAGCCTTTTCCTCTACTACAGCCACATCTTCCCAACTTGGAGATAGTGAAAAGTAGCCTCTACTCACAGAAAGATCGACCTCTAGTGTGGAGTAAGGAAAGACTGGCTCCGTTCCCCAACTCAGTCACTTACTTATTAAGTCTTTGGCAAAGTCACTTGACATTTCTATGTCTTATTGCCTCACCTATAAAGCAGTAATAGCTCATGTGAGGAGAAAATTAGGTCATGCATTAAAAGCTCTCATAATTTCAGAAGTGTTTCCTGGATTGGGTGTTGTCAACTGGATCTGGAGTTTATGCTTCCTAAGAGAGAAATCTGGGGAGTCGGGAGTAAGAGAGGGTGCCATTCTGACTAACACTCTGAGCAAATAATCATGCACCTAAAACATACTCTCCTAAGGAAAGCTACAGCCTGGGCTCAGAATATGAGAGTGGAGATTTAGACTCTCCCATCGCTGAGTTCTCTGCCCTTCATCAAGTCCCTTAATTTTCTGAGTTTTCCTTTCCTCACTTGAGAAATGGCACTCATGACAACCACTTTACCTCCTTATGGTAAATATTATATAAGAAAACATATACTAACATGGTCTAGAAACTACTAAATATTTTTCTACTCAGGGTCTAGGCATTTGACTACAGTAGAAACGCCCTAGCTGACCACTTGCATACATTGGCCACCTCCTCAAGTTGACCTCATTTTTGCAGACCCGACATGCATCACAAGTCCTCCAGTACAGTAGCCTCATTTCTTATGTTGACCACCTCCCTATGTTGGCCAGTCACAGGCTTTTGGGTGGTCGACTGGCAGCGGTTCTACCATACTTCGCCTTGTTTAAGTTGAAACTATCCTACTAACATGTTTTGTGTTTTTATCTGGTTTACTCCATTGGAATGTCAGCTCCTTTAAGGGAGCCACTGTCTTGCTCAGGGCTGTATCACTGGTGCTTCCAGCAGCCTTAGTCGAGTGAATATTTATATTATTACCTGACTGCTAGACAAGTGTAGTAGCACTCAGCTCCACAATAAAGACTGAAGTATTAGGTCATTTCAAAAGTTTTGTCCATTGTTATGAGTCTACTTCAAACTGTAATATCTCAGTGAATATTTATTCAATTTAATCGAAATAAGCGCCATTTGAATCAGTGCACTTTTGCCAACGTAACACAAGTCAATTAATTCCGTCGGCATAAAAATTGGGTGCTTGGGATTCGATGAAGTCAACGAAGGCCGTTTTTGCTAGGTCCTGATTGGCAAAGGTTCTACCGATGAGAAAGTTATCGAAGTGCTTGAAAAGATGGTAGTCGGTTGGCGAGAGGTCTGGGGAGTATGGTGGGTGGGGCAGAACTTCGACACTCGATTCCTTTAATTTTCAGACGGTGATTTGTGAGACGTGCTGCCAGGTGTTGTCATGGAGCAGGATCGGACCTCTTCTGTTGACCAGTGCTGGCTGCTGCTGATGCAATTTTC
>CAUYPK010039888.1:0-13068 GCA_963574355.1 Loris lydekkerianus | reverse complement strand
TCTGGTAGTATTCAGAGATAATCTCTTGTATCTCTGTGGGATCAGTTGTTATTTCCACTTAATCATTTCTGATTGAGGTTACTAGAGATTTTACTTTTCTATTTCTAGTTATTCTGGCCAAAGGTTTATATATTTTATTTAATTTTCAAAAAACCAACTCCTTGTTTCATTAATTTTCTGAATGATTCTTTTGTTTTCGATTTCCTTGATCTCTGATTTCATTTTGCATATTTCTTTTCTTCTACCAGGTTTAGGCTTAGATTGCTTTTCTTTTTCCAATTTTATCAGATGGCTTGTGAGTTTGTTGATGTGCTCTCTTTCTGTTTTTTGAATGTAAGCATCTAAAGCAATAAATATTCCTCTCAAAACTGCTTCTTCAGTATCTCACAGGTTTTAGTAGCTTATGTTATCATTGTTGTTATACTAAAGGAAGTTAAAGATTTCCTGTTCTATTTCTTCCTGCACCCGTCTGTCATTCAACAGAAGGTTGTTTAATTTCCATGCCTTTGTGTGGAGTTGAATGTTTTTGTTAAGAAAGTTCCACCTTTAGTGTCTTATGGTCTGAGCAGATACAAGGTAAAATTTCAATTCTTTTGATTCTGTTGAGGTTTGTTTTGTGGCCTAGATTATGATCAATTTTGGAGAATGTTCCATAGGGTGATGAGAAGAACGTATATTCTTTACCTTTGGGATAGAGTGTTCTATATGGGTCTACCAAGCACAGTTGTTCTAATATCTCATTTAAATCTCTAATATCTTTGTTTAATTTCTGTTTAGAGGATCTGTCCAGCTCTGTAAGAGGAGTGTTAATGTCCCTTGTTATTATGGTATTATCAGATATCATATTGCTCAGACTGAGTAAGATCTGTTTTAAGAATCTGGGAGCATTTAAATTGGGTGAATAAATATTTAGAATTGAAATGTTTTCTTGTATTTTTCTTTGACCAATATAAAGTGACCATCTTTGTCTTTTTTTGACTTTATTTGCTTTAAATCTATGTGTATCTGAAAATAAAATTGCAACTCCTCTTATCTTCTGAATTCCATTTGCCTGAAAAATTGTCTTTCAACCCTTGACTCAGTGTTTTAAATTGTTTTTTGAAGCCAGATGTGTTTCCTGCAGACAGCAAATGGATGGCTTGTGTTTTTTAATGCCATCATTCAATTATGCCCTTTCAGTGGGAAATTCAAGCCATTAACATTTATTGAGATAACTGATAAGTGAAGTATTCTATTCATCTTATTTTGTGAGAGTCCATTACTTAGTTTTATCTTTTGCATCAGTGTGGAAGTTAGGTTCTGTCCTTTAGTTTCTAAGTTCTTACTTTACTGCTGATCCATTGTGATCGTTAGTGTGTAGAATAGGTTGAAGTATTTCCTGTAGAGCTGGTCTTCTTGTGGCGAATTTCTTCAATGTTTGTATATCAGTAAATGATTTGATTTCTCCATCAATTTTATAGCTTAGCTTAGCTGGATGTAGAATTCTGGGCTGGTGCGTGGCCATGTGGCTCAAAGGAGTAGGGCGCTGGCTGCATATGCCAGAGGTGGCGGGTTCAAACCCAAACCTGGTCAAACACTACAAAAAAAAAAAAAAAAAAAAAAAAAATTCTGGGCTGAAAATTGTTCTGTTTAAGTACCGTATATACTTGAGTATAAGCCTAGTTTTTTCAGCACAAAATTTGTGCCAAGTTTGGGTTTTTCAGCACAAATTTTGTGCTGGAAAAACTCGACTTATACTCGAGTATGTACGGTATATCAAAGATAGATGACCATTGTCTTCTTGCTTGGAAAGTTTCATTAGAGAAGTCTGCAGTCACTCTGATGAATTTGCCCTTATAGGTCAACTGGTGTTTACTCCTGGCAGCTTGAAGAATCTTTTCTTTTGTCTTAACTTTGGACAGGTTCATCACAATGTGTCTTGGAGAAACTCAGTTAGAGTTGAGGTGACCTGGGGTCCGATATCCCTCTGAAAGGAGTGTGTCAGAATCTTTGGTGATATTTGGGATATTTTCATTTATAATATTCTCTAATACAGCTTCCATTCCCCTGGGGCATTCTTTTTCTCCTTCTGGGATTCCTATAACTTGTATGTTTGAATGCTTCATAAAGTCCCATAATTCTGTCAGTGAACATTCTGCTTTCTCTCTCTTCTTTTCTGCCTCTTTAACTGAGTTATCTCAAAAACTTTGTCCTCTACCTCCAAAATTCTTTCTGTATGGTCTAACCTGTTGCTGATATTGTCTATTGCATCTTAAGTTCCCCAAGTGACTGCTTCAGTTCCTTCAGCTCTGCTATATCCTTTCTCTATTCTTCATATCGTCCATCTCTTATTTAATTCTGTTTTTGGATTTCCTTTTGTTTTTTTCCGCTTCATCAGCAGTTTCCTTCATTGTTTCCATCATTTCCTTCATTGTTTTCATCATGTGTATTCTAAATATGTCATTCCTAACATTTCTTTATAGGTGGAATCCTCTGCAGTAGCTACCTCATGGTCTCTTGGAGGGGTTGCTCTGTACTGGTTCTTCATGTTGTCAGGATTTTTCTGCTAATTCTTCCTCATGAGTGACTTCTTTTATCTGTTTCCTTGCCCTTATTTTCTTTTCACTTCCTCTTGCTCTTTAAGTTGCCATGCCTGTGGACTAGGGTTTTGATGAGTCCTTTTGGTACAGGACCAGAAGGATGAGAAAGTTTAATAAAAAGAAGGGATGAAAGAAATTAAAAAAAAAAAAAAGAAGAAAGTAAGAAAGAAAAAAAGAGAGAGAAAGGAGAGGGGGTGGGAAAAGGGAATACTGACAAAAAGAAGAGAGGCACAGAAAGACAGGGAAAGAGCAATATAGGTGTACAGTAGGGAACTTTGACACAACCTTAAAAAAAAAAAAAAACAACCTCTGGGGGTGCTGGGTTAGGTGGTTCTCTTGAGGTCAGCAGCCCTTTGCTAGCCTGATGGGAAACAGTACTCCACATCCACGAAGTAGAAAGAAAAGACAAAAATGATATAAATCAAACCAAAACAAGCAAACAGAAAACTTTACAGGATTAAATCGGGGGGAAAACCAAATAATAGGGATAGAAACAGTAGCAAAAATGAAGTTCTAATTATTGAAAAAGGCAACAATGGGAAATTGTATTTAAACAAGAAAAATGGAGAAAGAAAAGAAAAAAAAAAGCAAAGAAAAATCTATCAGGAAAAGGTTGAAATTAAAAAACAAAACAACATCAACAACAAAAAGAAAAGAAAACAAAAAAACAAAGCCAAAAACAAAGCAGTATATATATCTTGCTGAATATTGTCTGGGCAACAGGTGATCTTCTGGGGTATTAGTTGTTAATCACAATGCTGATGCAACTGGAGGCCTCTGCTGATTTCTCAAACCCCGCAGGGTGGAGATCCTAAATCTCTCCTCAGCCCTCTTAAAAGGCACTTTAAACTGCTAAACTTGGCTAAGCAGAAGATTAGTTAGGAAAGTGCTGTCACTGGGATCACTGCTGAAGTGACTATCCACTTACCCAGTATGCCAAAACCAGTCTCACTCTGCCCCTGAGGGCTAAGGCTGTAAGGCTGCTCAGTCACTAGAATACTAGCTCCCACCCAATCTTTCCTCTGTGACCCTGAGGGCAGAGCTTGCCGGGGCAGTTCTTTCACAATTGCTCTGCACACCCCACAGCTGAACACTATTAGCTCCAACCAGCTCAGCGGCTCAGTCTGGGGCCCTAGACAATACACAGAGTTCTCTGCACTCCTGCCCAAGCTCTCCCAAGGAAGTTCAACTGAGTGCCAAGTCCAAAAACACTAAAACAGCTCACAGGTAAGGCCTTTCCAGTTTGCAGTCTCACTGCTGCTGTACTTAGAGCTGCCAGTGGGATTAGATCAAACAAACACACACAACCACTTTCCAGTTTTCCACTGCTTTTGTCCTCCTCTTGGGGTCCAGAAGTCTCTTGCTGACTCCCTGTGTCCTCAAAGGGATGATTATAGGCAGATCCCACAAGCCAGAGATGCCTGGAGTCTTGTCTCCCCAGACTCACCGTATCCAGTTGCAAGGAATCTGTTACTCCTCAAGAAATTATTTTTAAGGAATCATTTTGTCAGAAGCCTGAGAGAAAAAGTTAGTATTTCTACCCTAGATCCTTGGAGTTTAGCCATGTCTCATGGTCCAGAATTGTTGAAAATTACCCTTTTTTTGTATTAAGTTTTATAACATAAATTGGCAGAGGACATGAAGCAGATAAATAAGTAGTACAGACTCCAGACAGCAGAATCAGGATCCCAAAACCTTGAATTTAACAAAATTAAATATAGTAGAAATAGATGTAAGTCCTACATTTGGGCTTAAAAAGAAGAGAAAGAAAAAAATACAGAATGAAGGAGGTACAACTAACACATGTGAACAAGAACATAGAGTTTTCTTGTAATATGACTAAGCAAAATAAAGGGGGGAGGGAGAATGCATAAAATAATATTAGCTATGTTTGATATTATATTCCTAATTGAAAATCTGATGAGAGAGGACTGTAACTGCTTTTGCAATAAAATGCATATACAAACCAAATAGGGGGTTCAATTTCAGGGAGTTTATGGATCCCAAAGCTCACCAGAGATCTCATATCAATACTCCACATTAGCAGAAAAATCTTAGAATTTATATAGTCATAGGTTTGAATGTTATCTCCACAGCCCCTCACAGGAAGGTATTGGGCACATTACTTACTTAGAATCTTCATATGCAACACAGGAATAAAAATGCCTAGCTTTTGTTTGTGTCATGTGATTTTTTTTGCTCAGTGTTTCAGAGTTCTCTTTGTAGATCTTTCACCTCCTTAGTTAAGTATATTTCTAGGTATGTTATTTTCTTGGCAGTTATTGTGAATGATACCAAATCTTTGATTTGACTCTCAGCTTGATTTTTATTGGTGTATAGAAGTGCTACTGATTTGTGTACATTGATCTTGTAACCTAAGACTTTGTCGAATTTATTTATGGATTTCATGAGTCTCTTGGTGGAGTCTTTGAGGCTTTTCTGACAATCTGACAGATCAGATTGTCAGTGAAAAGCAATAGTTTGACCTCCTCTTTACCAATTTGGATGCCTTCTATTTCTTTCTCTTGCCTGCTTGTTCTGGCTAGAACTTCTCACATTATGTTAAATAAAAATAGTGACAGTGGGCACCTTTCCAGTTCTTAGAGAGCATGCTTTCAACTTTTCTGCATTCAATATTATGTTGGCTGTGGGTCTGCCACATATGGCTTATATAATTCTGAAGTATGTTTCTTCAATGCCTAGTTTGTTGAGGGTTTTTTATCATGAAAAGGTGCTGGATTTTTGTTGAATGCTTTTCCTGCAGCTACTGAGATGATCGTATGGTCTTTGTTTTTGCTTGTGTTGATGTGGTAAATCACATCTATTGATTTACATATGTTGAACCATCCTTGCTTCCCTGGAAAGATGCCTACTTGGTCTTACTGGATTGTTTTTTTGGTTGATTTCAGTTCCCTAGTAATCTATTGAGGATTTTTACATCCATTTTTATAAGGAATATCGGTCTATAGTTTTCCCAGTTGTTTTTGTTGTTGTTGCTCTTGTATCCTTTCCTGGTTTCAGTGTCAAGGTGGTACTGGCTTTGTAGAAGGAGTTGGGGGAGGATTCACTCCTTCTTGGTGTTATGGAATAATTTCTTCAGTCTGGGTACCAACACTTCTTTGTAGATCTGGTAAAATTCAGCTGCGATCTCACTGCTCGTTATTGGTCTGTTCAGGAGTTCTATTTCCTCCTGATTGAATCTTGGGAGATAATGTGTTACCCTCTTCTCTAATTAATGTGTGTAGATATTTTCATACTTTTTACAAATTATATCTGTATTTCTGTGGTATCATTTGTAAATGTCTCCTTTTTAATTTCTGGTTGAGTTTGAGTTCTTTGTCTTCTATTCCTAGTTAATCTAGCAAAAAGTCAATTAATTTTATCTTTTCAAGAAAATAACTTTTTGTTTCATTGATCCTTTGTATTGTTTTTGTTTTGCATTCTGTTTAGTTCTGCTCTAACTTAGCTATTTCTTTTATCCTGCTGGCTATAGGTTTCATTTTTCCCTTTATTTTCTAGTTCCCTGATATATATCATTAGATTGTTAATTTGTGATCTTTCTGTGTTTTAGTAGTATGGTTAGAATGAGATCATTTTTGGTTGAGATGAACCTGCTACTTAGTAAGTACTCTTTCAATGCTATATTATCATGAAAAAAGATCATAATGTGGAAAAGGGAACAAAGGTGTTGTGTATAACTCCAAAATAAGTTACAAGGACCTAGAATGTTGTTGAAAATAAGACAAAGCATTATGATATTTAGAGCTACTCCCAGTAAAATTCAATTTCTCTTGGGGTGTTGAGACTTTCCATACCAGAGATAGTAAACCAGAAACCAGCCACCCAGACATCAGAGACAGAGGGCTGGATAGAGTCAGTGGACCCCAGCCTGGGTCTACCCATGCCCACCAAGTGGTCCCAGCATGGTTGGGGGGAGATGTGAGAAGAGCAGAACATGAAAAAACCTAATACTAAAACAGAGATATGTTTCCAAGTTGAAACTTGATACTAAGCACTGATATTTGTAAAATGTCAACCTTTTTATTAGGTAGGTAACATCTTTACTTCTGCTCTTAGGTTTAATGCAATTAAGTGTCCAAAGAATGATATATTGATAACTGAGAACATTGCAAGATATTGGAAATATATGAGCTTTTTGCATATAAATTTTGACTTATTTTAGCTCGGGGATTCTTTTTAAATGTCTTAAACAGTATTCTTAGAGAGAAGTACAAAGAATTTTCCATGGAAAACATAATTTCCATAAAAAGGAAGAGGTTGGCAACAAAAGGATTCAATGTTCACCCAAGGTCATTTACTGTAGCAAAGTTTTCTGATTTGGTTGTCCTTTAGGCAAATGACAATTTCAGAATAAAAAAGTAGAGGGAATCTGGAAAAGCAAAGGGTGTTCTGAATATATCACTTCCTAGTCAGTGTTCTGGGAGGATGCTGGCAAATCTGTCACAGAATCATGAACACATTCTTCAAATGACAAAACCATTCCCTCTGACAAGCTCTAGGGAAGCAACACAGCAGTGTATATCTTTTTGAGACAGTTTCAGGGGTGGGGAGGGAAGGAGGAAGTTATGTAGATGAGGTAAGACAAGAAGTAAGACAGATGTATTTAGGTTATCGACTGTCATTGTAAAAAAACAATCAGGCAATTGAATTGAAGACTTCTAAACTTGTACTTTCTGAACATGCATGAATATCACTACTTGTGATCAAGAAAATGATTGTGCTTGCTAATAATAAATGGATTCTGTTTGAAAACAGTAATTAGTTGATTCTTGGATATAGCATGTCAGCAACAGTCATGCTTACTGCTTGAATGGAATACCAACCTCAAATAAGAAGACTGCATCCCCATTTGCAGCTTAGCTGCCTGGAAGTTCACAAGTTAGGCAGCCACCTGAGCCCTTCTACACCATACTCCAGCATTCTAAATATTGCATTTTTAATGATAACTGAGAGTTCTCACTCTTATGTCTTCGGATATGTTAACAGAAGCCACTGATAATGCATGGTCATAACAATCCAGTAAGAAATACTGAAATTTGTTTTTTGTCCTGCTTCTCATCTGCAAAGTCATGTTTAATATCTAACTGTATGCCTTATGATTAAAAAATAAAGTAGAAATCCCTGTTCCATAATGCCTTTTACCTCGCCCAACAAGAAGTTTATTATCCTACTTTTTCCTTATGAAAACTAATGGAATATACTAATAGTTTCCTATGAGGGGACACATAACTGTCACTTTTAATTTTGAAAACTGTACAGGCAAATGTGTTTTCTTGTTTATTTATGAGCATCACTGAGAGTTTGCATAAGCCATGTTCTTTGTGGATGATGCGATGTAAGAGCAATCTCTCTATACTTAGTAACTAAACCACTGGGCTAGGGGGGACCAGGAAGAAACATGGAACAGATTAAAGACATAGCGGTAATTCAATAGCAGTAATAATACTAGAGCATAAAAAGTATTCTTAACACTGTTACAGTCACAGTAATAACAGCTGTCATTACAGATTGCCTGCTGGACGTATTGCTCAGTATATCATATCCATTATCTCATTTAATCCTCACAGTAACCCCATGTGGTGGCCATTACTGTGTCCTTTTTATGGATGAGGAATCGGAGACTTAGGTGTGTTGAAGTAATAGCTATGCATTTGAGCTGACCCCAAATTCAATCGCAGACTTGTCTGACTTCATGGCATACCTTTACTGCCACACTGTATTACCTCCTATGTTAAAGTAAATCACCTTAACCCCACCAAATAAAGAAAGTTAACTAGACAATAAGCTGGCAAAAGTGTTTCTTCCCACACCAGTTGACGTTATCCAGGGATGTGGTCTGAATGTGTGTTCCAGTATTGAAGCATTATTTGTTCTGGGCTTTGGCATGGTTTTGTGGCCCAAAGAGATCTCAAAAGTCTAAGTACTACCAACATCTGATGCTTGAATAATACCTACAGAGTTTCAGCCAAGCATGTTCAGGATTCTTCCCAGGAATGGAGCCTTATACATTCCAAGGCTGTTAATTTCCTCTTAGGATGATTCTTAGTACAGTGCAGAATGCATTTTCTTCCCACATCACATGCAAAGTCACTTTGGACAGACCCAACCTTTTGAAAGGAAGATTTGCCCTCATTGGCTTAACTGAAAAGTGATGCTGAATAAGGGAGGCCTTATGTATTGTTGCAGAGGTAGATCCCTCAAAGTACCCCACAATATGCTGCATTGGCCGATGGTGAGTGAAGACATCAATTTGAAAAAAGAAAACTGGGCCCTTTTGTAAAGAAAATATCCCACAACCATTGGTTTGAAATTGGTGAAACTGCCCAAACCAAGAAACTTTCTCACTCACTCTCTCCCATTTCTCTCTCACACACAAATTTTTTGGCTTCTACTATAAAAATAATTTCCTGTCCCTATCTAACTTCTACATATTTTTCAATTATCATGGTCCCATGAGTATTCCTTTCTCTTAACTTAAACATCTTTTCTTCTTTCAATCATTCCTCCTAAAATAAGCTTTAATGTTTGTATCATGCTGATCTATTCTGAAGTGCTCTTCTTGGTCTTTATCTCATTTTTTAAGTTCTTTTGCACAAAACCTACTTCAGAAGCCCAGCTCTGGTGTGAGGACTACTCTTTCCTTCTCTAGAGCAAACAATAATACTTTATTTTCCTCATTCCATAAACCATGTTTACATCTAAGTAATCCAAGAATGCATTACCGTCTTGCATAGCCACACACACACCATTCATGTGACCACTTTTGAGTTCACTGTCAAGTAAAAATCATGGAACTTCTTTAGAAGACTTCATTGGAAATTGCAACAACAAAAAAAATAAATATATGGTATTTAATTAAGCTAAAAACTTCTGCACAACTAAGGATACAATAATTAAAGAAAATAGACAACCTTTAAAATTGATAGCCAGAATCTACAGAGAACTCAAATTAATTAAAAAAAAAAAAAAGAGCAATCTCATTTTATCACTGGGCAAGAAATACGAACAGAGCATTCTCTGAAGAAGGTCAAAAAACATGAGAAAGAAAAAACCCTCATCATTCCTAATTATTAGAGAAATGCAATTCAAAACCTCTTTGATCTAACACCTAACCCCAGAGAGTAACCCACAGTCCCAAAGCTATAGATTTTGGTGAGGATGAGGAAAAAAGGGAGCATTTTTACACTGTTGGTGAGATTTCAGCGTCTTTAGAGAAAAGTATGGAGAATCTTCAAAGAACTAAAAGTAGACCTTCCATTTGATCCTGCAATTACATTACTAGGTACAGAAGAAAAAAGAATCCTTTTACCATAAGGAAATTTGCATTAGAATGTTTATTATAGCTCAATTCACAATCACCAAGATGTAGAATCAACCCAAGTGCCCATCAACATATGAACAGATTGATAAACTGTGGTACATGTATACCACAGAATACTATTCAGTCATCAAAAATACGGTAACTTTACAACTTTTATATTAACCTGGATAGAGTTGGAAAACATTCCCCTTGGTAAAGTATCACAAAAATTGAAAATCAAGTATCCAATGTACTCAACATTAATGTGAAACTGGTTATGAACAAATACATACCTACACAAGAGAAAAAAAAAACAAAACATTTAAACTCAAGTAGGGGGGAAGGGAGAGGAGTCAAAGGAGAGGAAGAAGGGGGATTGATGAGCTCTCACCTAATAGGCACAATGGAGGGGTAATATAGCACACCTCCTGGATGAGAGGCACTACTACAACTTGGACTCTACTGAACAAGTACAAACAATGAAACCTAATAATCTGTACCCTATTAATCTAAAATAAAAAGTAATTTTAAAAAGATCATGGAACTTCTTTGATACATTATTATTATGCTTTGATGCACTATTTCTCCTTCATCTTGCATATTATAGTTGGTGTTAAGACTCATGATCAGAAGCCAATGCTGGACTATATCTTATTAGATCTGCTTATACCTCTGGTTTGTTGCCACCCCGGTGTTCCCATTCTGCTTTTCCAGTATATCCCCAGTCTCTTAGGAAGGAGGTCTCACGAAGCAGCAGCAGCAGCAGCTTTCAATTAAGAAGGTCAAGGGCACCCTCTCAAATCAGAGTGACATGGATGGTTAGAGTCAGGGTACTTTCTGTGGCTAGGGGCCTCAATTGTACCTAACCAGGAAGACTTATGCCCCAGCTCTTCTTAACAAAATGTCTAAAATTGTTTTAGAGACCACTAAAAAGAACATAGTAAATAAGAATAAGCCTATAAGAAATATTTAAAATATTGGAAAAATTCAATAAATATTTTTTTGGTTTTGAAGGTGGAAAGCGTAAAATAAATCCCATAGATCCTAAAGAGGTCAACTCTATTCATTTGAGTAACTTTCTGCAAGTAATCAGAGATGGAGGCATGATGAAAGAAAAATCAGAGCCTAGAAAAGAAATATAGGTGGGACTTAGGAGTCATTAGCACCTAGTATCTTATTCTATAGGAGGAGCACTATTTCCCAGGGTAATAAATAGAAGAAGAAGAAAAGAAAACATGTAGAGAATAAAATCCTGAGGGTTTCTAATGTTAACTTATTATCTGAATAATATCAAAATAATTTGTTTTAGTCAAGTAACCCAAAGCAACAAAGCAAGGAAAAAATTATATCAGAGATTGATTATATAGGGACAAGGAAGAAATGTAAGCCAAATAGTATGGTGCGAATTTTTACACATTCACAGTTTCCTCTTTGAACACGTGGGAAAGTTATATACTTTCAACAACAACCAAAACTATTCCTCCCTTTTTTCCTGAAAAATGCAACTCTCTCAATCTATATCTTTGTTTGAAACTGTAGGATAATATTTAGAAATAAACATAGCCTATAAAGTGAACTCAGTATGAGTTTAAATGGCTTGCTATTCTTACAGAGGCTTACGGGACCTGGTCCTCCCTGAGGCACACACAGAGCTGACTTGGCTGGGGTTAAAATTCCACAAGTCAATTCTCTGAAGTTGTGTACCCTGTTAAGCATGAGGCAAAAGGGCATGCTGCCCCTCCTCAGAGATATGGGCCAGAGGGTTGAAGTATGTTAAAAACATAGTGTCAGGGCTGTGCCTGTGGCTCAGTGAGTAGGGTGCCAGCCCCATATGCTGAGGGTGGTGGGTTCAAACCCAGCCCCGGCCAAACTGCAACAAAAAAATAGCCGGGCATTGTGGTGGGCGCCTATAGTCCCAGCTTCTCGGGAAGCTTAGGCAAGAGAATTGTGTGTAAGCCCAAGAGTTAGAGGTTGCTGTGAGCCGTGTGATATCATGGCACTCTCCCGAGGGTGGTACAGTGAGACTCTGTCTCCACACAAAAAAAAAAAAAAAAAAAAAAAAAAAAAATATTGTCAGAGGTCTATAGTTGTTCTGCCCTGTGGAGAAACACAGTTGTTACTTCATGCTGGGTAAAATGAGTGAATGCTTGAAGGTACAGGGTACTCTTCCATTAACTCTGTTCCCCTGTGGCTGTTTTCTTCTTTGTGATGTTTATTTAGATACCTGCCCAAGGGATTAGTCAGTGTCTAGAAAAGAATGTTTACTGCAGAAGTGATTGTGTTGTTGTGGTAACAGGATATTTCCTTACAAGTTAATTTCAGATAGGTAAAATGAGGTATTGATGAAATTAACAGATGATAGATTAAGTGTGTACATGACTAGAAGTGTATAAAATCAGATCCCCGAATAAAGAACTTTGCTACATGCCATCCCATGCTATGTTGTCTGTTTCTTGCCGTCATTTATTAACATTTTAGGAGTGAGCTTATCCCTGAAGGATGCAAGGCTGTCTCTCTGCAGCACTGGCATTCACACCAACAAAAACTTTTTAAAGACATTGATAGAATTTTCACTCTATGATAGAGGGGGGAAAAAAACCTGTTGTAGGTTTATAGTCAAATGGTAAGTAACACAGTGTTAAGACCAGGTATGCTGCAGGATGTGGTGAAAACTGGGACACGAGGACACATGCACCCTAATAACTGAAGGGGCAGGTGCCCCTCAGCTCATGGTACTTGATGCCAGAGGTAAATGCAGGTCCCATGTTGCAAGTTCTCCATCTTTTAAAAAGAAACTAAAAATTTAGATTTATATTTTTCCTTCTTTTTGGCAACAAACTGAAAATGTTAGGAATAATAAGGCCAGTCTTTAAAATTAAACACCCATGGTGGTGCCCATAGCTCAGTGGGTAGGGTGCTGACCACATACACCCAGGGTGTTAGAACTCAGCCCCAGCCAGCTACAATGACCACAACTGCAACAAAAAATAGCTGGGAGATGTGGCAGGCACCTGTAGTCCCAGCTATTTGGGAAGCTGAAGCAAGAGAATCACTTAAGCCCAAGAGTTTGAGGTTGCTGTGAGCTGTCACGCTATAGCACTCTACCCAGGGCAACATAGTGAGACTCTGTCTCAACAACAACAACAACAACAACAAAACCACTTTCTG
>CAUYPK010039887.1:0-13950 GCA_963574355.1 Loris lydekkerianus | reverse complement strand
AAGACCCAACAAGAAAAGAAAATTATAGACCAATATCACTAATGAATATAGATGCTAAAATACTCAATAAGATCCTAACAAACAGAATCCAACAACACATCAAAAAAATTATACACCATGACTAAGTCGGATTTATCCCAGGTTCTCAAGGCTGGTTCAATATACGTAAATCTATAAATGTAATTCAACACATAAATAGACAGAGTCTCATTTTGTCATCCTGGGTAGGGTGCCATTATGACACAGCTCACCTCAAATTCTTGGGCTCCAGAGATCTTGCCTCAGCCTCCCAAACAACTGGAAGTATAGAAGCCTGCCACAAATCTCAGCTGGTTTTTCCATTTTTATTAGAAATGAGGTCTTGCTCTTGCTCAGGCTGGTCAAGATTTGATTCTCTAGTCAAAGTTAGATTGCTCGTTTTATATTCTGATGGACTTTTCTATTTTTTCCTCATATCCATTTGCACACCTATGTTTACACAATTAATGTTTACGCAATTATCATGTGTTCAGAGTAGTCTATAAGCTTCATGAGTACAAAAACTCCCTCCCCTTTCCTTCGCTCTTTCTGTGAGTCTCCAGTGCAATGCCTCCCACAGAGCAGATATTAAAAATATTTGAGTAAATGATTTATTCTTAAACATAGGAAATACCTTGCAAAAAATGTACAGAGCTGAATGATCTTCAGAAATACAAATCAGATCTTATTCTCATGTGTTCATCATCCTTCAATGGCTCCTCATTTCAAAGACCTGGAAGCTAACTCCTTAATCTGGCATTCGCCTTTCTTCGGTAATGACTCCCTGCTATCTGAGATGCTCTTGCAATTTACTTAGATTTGCATTTACTTAGATTTCTTCAAATATGGTATTTTCTTCTCTTCAGTCTCCTTAAAATGCTATTCATTTTCTTTATCAGTCTTGAAAATTCTATTTTAAGAATCATGCCAAAATTTCCTCTTTCTATGAACTTTCAAGTGAGCAAAATTGGATTCAGTCAGTTCCATGTTTCCAGAACATGCTGCTTCCATATTCCTGTGTTTTAGCACAGATACCTTAATTTAAATGTTCTTTTCATCCTTCTCAGTATTCTACAAAGACATGGGCATGTTCTGTTTCTGCATTCCTAGGACACGTGCAAAATCAGTAACAGTTATTTGAATCACTGGATGAATGAATGAAACCTATCATCTCTGCATGTGCCTAAACTCTTGCCCCTCCTACCCCCCAAAATGATGTTAGAATATTAAGTAAGTAATTTTCTTCTCTATGCAAGATCCTTCTAAAATATATTGCCAGGAAAATATCATGTCTACCAATGGGTTGGTCAACATGCTTCAATCTTTCCAATAAAGGAAACTATGTAAATTGCTCTCCTTCTTACTGTGCTCTGGGATCTTTGATTCCAACGGTGAGGATGATTTTTCCTCAAAATAGACTATGGCTAATAGTCTTAACTTTTTTCTGTACTTCTGTTTCATTGACCCTATTTAAAAAACTTTATATAAAAACTTTATATTTGACCCTATAT
The DNA here is from genome assembly GCA_963574355.1 of Loris lydekkerianus. NCBI lineage: Eukaryota > Metazoa > Chordata > Mammalia > Primates > Lorisidae > Loris > Loris lydekkerianus. Next base: position 12,421 of record CAUYPK010039887.1, on the reverse strand, counting down.
AGAAAACCATATAAAGTTTTTTAAATAGCAATTTCTAATTATCTTGAGAAAAAGAAAAATAAGGTATAAATAAAAGAGTAGATTGCTGAAGTTTTTTTTAACATTCTGTCATAATATGATACTAAAAAAAGTAAAAGTTTCCATACATTGGGGGTATTAAAAATAATTTCAAAATTACAATTACTAGGAAAAATATTCTTCCTCAGGAAGAAGTCTTCTTAGGATTAGACATTATGTAGGGAACATGTTCATGTTCAATCAACTTAAAATTTACACCACCCTCTGTAGCTCAACATTCACTTGTTTGCACAAATGCCGACTTCTCCTTTCCTTATCACTACCCTCTCTTTCTCACCTAAAAGCTTCACTTAAGTGGGTATTGCAAAAGGCTAGCAAGTCAAAAAGAACCACAGAAAAAATATGTCACGTGCAGACCATGTTCGTATTTTTGTAATTGTGTCATCTTGGGCAAGTTATTTTATCTATTTTAGCTTCAGGTCACTAATTGGTATATATGCATATGCTACTTGTCCATTTTACTTCATAGGAATGCTTAAATCATGAGATGAAACCTCCATAGAAGCATTCTCCTAAAGTAAGTATGAAGTTAAATATGTAATGTGGCATGCTGAATTCTAATACTGTGACATTATCACTTCTTATCATTGGGCGTCATTGCCTCTAACATTCAGTCAATGGAACTGCCCCTGAGTCATCATGAAGATAGTATCTTAGTGAACTCCAGTCATAAGTGTAATAATTCATTACTTTTCTTTCCTTCCTCCTATTGTGCCTCCCTTATTAATACTGGGAGCATATTGTTTCTTCTTTGTCATGCTACATGGGGAGGGGGGTCTGGGTAGATTTGCACATTCATTCATGTGCAAATCACTCATTCACAAGCTCCATGAAGACAGGAATCTTGTTTTTCTTTTTTCAAGGCTTAAAGAGAACCAGACATAAAATGGGCGCTCAATAAATGTTGGTTGAATACATCTTATAAATGGGATATTCATTGAGCACCTACTATAAGCAATAAAATTACAATGGTGAATAAGATGGTAAATGGACTTCCTTCTTCAAAAATTTGCTCTTAACTGAATTGGTAGAAGGAAAACAGTTATCAAGTAAATAAATGAACCACAACAGTGATATGACAGAGTGACTGAAGATGGCCCAGGCAAATTAAATCACATGGTGGGAGGAGAATGACAGGTTATATTTAAACTGACAGCATTTTTCAGGAAGAAAGAGGCCCTGGGAAGATGTTATGGTTTGGATAGGTCCCCCATAGTGCAAGTGTTGGAAGCTTAATCTCCAAGGCAACAATGTTAGAGGTGGCACCTTTAAAAGGTGATTATGATCAGGGTTCTGGTCTCACAAACAAATTAATGTTACTATGGTGGGAGTAAGTTAATAACCAGAAGAGTTAGTTTCTGATAAAAAGAAATGAATTGGGATCCTGCTTGCTTTCTCCTTTTCACACAGGCTCTTGTGTCTTTCTAACCTTCCACATGGGATGGTAAAACACGATGACACTCACCAGATGCCATCATCCTGAGACTAAACTGCCCAGTGTCCAGTGAGAGCATGAGAAGTGACTTTTTTCTTACTGACTACCCACTATATTAATGTGCTATAGCAACAAAAAACAGACAAAGGCAGGAGGTGAAGGAGCACAGAAATCTGGGTAGAGGGAACAGCAGGTGTCATCTTCCATGGCTGGTTGACTTCCTAGTCAAGGTTTTTTCTTTTTTCTTTTTTTTTTCAGTTTTGGCCAGGGCCGGACTTGAACCCACCACCCCCAGTATATGGGACCAGTGCCGTACTCTTTGAGCCACAGGTGCCACCTGTTTTAGAATTTTTTTTTTAATTTTTTTTTTCCTAGTCAAGTTTCTGAATGTAATTTCCAATCTTGGCTGCCCTCCAGGGGTAGCACCTCTTCATAAAGACATGCCCTCAAAGCTATTTTGACCATGGCACATGGGGAAATCTTCTCTTCTGTGTATTCTGAGCTGGTGGGCTGCTTTCTCTGACAGCTCAGCCATGCTGTGTAGGTATGTGCAATTTATGCACTTTAAAGAGTGACCAGCAAGATACTCTCTACTGACCTCTGGACTAACTCCGTTATCTGGGTTGGGTTCTACAGCGGGGTTTCTCAACCTGGACACTATTAATATTTGGAGTATTTTAGGATTTCAAAGCATCCTTGAGCTCTGCCCACACCTCCCCGTCTCTCACACACACTTGCAGTGATGACAATCAACAAGTCTGCAGACATTACCATATGCCCTGGGAGCAGCAAAATTGCCCCCCATTGAGAACCACTGCTCTGTGGGATAAAACATCAGTGGCGCCCTCTCTCTTCACAGAGCTTTCTGAGTGATCTGGAGGCAGGACAAACTATTTTCTTATCTCATTCTGTAGAGGTCATTTTTAATCTTTCCAGTCATCAGACGTGCTGTGTGCATTTGTATCGGAATTGCTCTCCATGTACTAGACCTAATCTTTGCCCATCACCTCCTCCTTCTGGAATTTTACTGCCTCATCCCCAAAATGAAAGGCAAAATTAGATGATCTCTGAGAAGCTTGTCACCTCAGCTGTTTCATGATTCTTACAAACAGAATCCTGTGATCTTTAGAGTTACTCATGGTTTCATGAGTTGTGCAATGTAATTTATTAATATCTGAGGGAGTTAGACCCCTGGTATGTACATGGACCAACATTTATGTATTATCCCTCTTTAACTATTGGGATTATTCATTTTTTTCTCAACGTTGTTGAGAATAATTTCTGCTGCTTTTGTGAAGTTTTTTTTTTCTAAGTAATTTAGCTTTGATTATTTAATGACACCTTGCCCTCTAATTGGAAGCAAACTGTGGATATCTTTTACACTAAATTTATAAATCATTGTCTTGCTTCCCTTTGACAAAAATGTCCCAGAACAGTTCTGATGAGAACTTGCTATCACAATAGTGTAAGTGCAACTACTCACAATTCAGGTCTCTGCTAATCAAGCTTTTGTTTTTGTTAGGTAAGGTTCCTCTTATAATTGTGTCCTGGCCCCAGGAGCTGTGCCATACACTTTGACACTCCCATGAACCTCCCTCCTCCCCTCTTCTCACCCCCCAACTTGAATTGGGGTTTTTAAACAGTTTTTTGTTTCACCCATTTCGTATTTCAAGCTCAAGATGTTTTTTCTACTGCAGGATAAAAACAACATGTTTCTAGTGAGGGTAAATGTCAAACAGGTCTTTCTTTCATTAATTCACATAATTATGTACTATACAGTATTATGGGGCACTTAAATACAGGACATGAAAGGGAAGGGAATATAAAACATTCAGGCCTGCTGTTAAAGAGCTGATAATTTAACTGTAATATAGACATTGACAATACAAAGTGATAAATGTGAAAGAATAGGAAACTACAGAGTATTAAAAAAGCAGAACGAAAAATATCTAAATAAAGCTGGAAGGATAGATTTAATAAAGGTGCATTGTCACTTTTAGCATATACACACACACAAGTACACACATACATACTGTGTGTATGTGTATATATACATAACATATATGTGTGCACACACACACACACATACACATATACATTCAGACCAAAAAAATTCTGAACTATCTATAAAGAAAATTCTGGGGCCAGATGTCAATGGTAGTCATGTTAAAATTTGGAATAGAAATGTAAATAAGCATCTAACGATTTTCCATATAATGTTTGGGTACACTTGTTTACAGTCTCTTCTGGGCCATACCACCTCCATGACATTCAGGTAAAAGTAAAAAAAAAAAAAAAAAGAGAGAAAGAGAGAGGAAAAAAAAAGAATGAATGAACAATAAGAACAGAAAATGCTCAGAAATCACCTGAGTGTTTATTCTGTGCAGTGATGCACATCGAGGAATTCAGAGGCATGGAACTCAATAAAGTAGGTTTTCAATTTGGCAGGAGCAGCAGGAGGGGAGACCAAAACCAGAACAAAGGGATCTGGGTGTCAGTAAATCTGTAAAAGTCTTTAATGTGGAATTATATTTCCTGACAGCACATGCATTCAGTAACGTAAAGATATTTGATTGCAATTTGCACAGCATCCATTTGAAAGTTAATAATTAGCCATCAGGAAAAATGATGCTTTTCAAAATTATAATAAAATATGTCATACTAAAACCTTTAAAGAGTGGGTGAGTGGTTTCATTTTGTTTCAGGGTCACAATTGCCTTCAATGTGCAACCTCACAGAGCATTACAGAAGAGAAGCTTTTGTACAAAGTGAGCGTAGCACCAGGTCAGCGCCACTCAATCACTGTTCAATAGACTTCCTTCAGATAATACAATGGGCCTCAAAATAATCCAAGAAAAACAGTGTGAGGCCATTTCAGCTGAAGGATTATCCCATTGAGAGCTTAAATTTCACTTCTCTCTACACTCATTTTCACGTTTTAATTTACAGTTCATTTATAGATTTCCCAAAATAATGATTTAGCTGTTGGGTAATGTTGTTGCGTAAGATCCTTTCAATGCATATAATATCGCCTTTGTATTTTAGAAGGTCTAGCTCCACTCAACCCTATAGAATACAGCCAAGTTGAATGAAAGACCTGGTAAATCCCATCAGTTAGTAATTCATTCTGTCATTCAGTCCAATAGGCAGTCAATAATATTTGTGAATAACCCTGCTGTATGTTGTACTCAAAAATGGTTTCTGATGGTATACAAATAGAAACCGAAGTTTACAAAACCACGTAGCGTTGGTGAGGGTGAACTCAAAATCACACTCGTAAGCATTGACAGTGCCAATCATGGTTATTACTGTCTTGCGTTCACCTATCTCCAGCCTTTCCTAAGAAACTAGTCAGGTCAATTATGGTAGTTCAGTTTCCCTTAAATGGAGTGGTTTGCAATAGGAACCTGGTAAATCTGACCAATGACAAGGGAAGTCTACAGAGAATTCTTTGAGTGACTTTCTTGTTTATGTGAACGGCCCTGGGCTTTGCTGTGTCCAGATGAAATATGTGAAGCACTTACAGCCACTTTGCCATCTGCCTGTGTATGATATCGATACAGAGGAAGATAGATGAGCTTAATGGTTTTGAGCCTTATCAATCAACTTTGGAGGCTGGTATAACCTTTATAACTTATAATTTTTTTTTGTTATTATTTAACCCAGTTTAATACAACATAAAACCCAGTTTTAACTCGCCATTAGAAACATCATAAACAAGATGGTAAAAAATGGTACTCTTTTCCTGAAGGACAAATTATCCATCTATAAAGAATCTTAAAATATTTGTAGACATCGATACACTGAAGTGGTATTCTATGATTTTTTTCCTGAGTAATTCCAAATGTATATCAAGTTTTAAATATAGAGGTTTGCCACTGTCTTTTATAATAGTTAAAAATTCAACAACATAAATGGCCAAAAAATTGAGAAATGGTTAAATTAAGTGTATGACTCAATAACGAAAACTATTAGACATTTATTAAAAATTATGTTTTCAGGCCAGACCTGGTGGCTCACACCTGTAATCCTATCACTCTGGCAGGCCAAGGCAGGTGAATTGCTTGAGCTCAGGATTTTGAGACCAGCCTGAGCAGGAGCAAGACCCCTGTCTCTAAAAAATATAGCTGGGCATTGTGGTGGGCACCTGTAGTCCCAACTCCTTAGAAGGCTGAGGCAAGAGGATTGCTTAAGCCCAAGACTAAGGTTGTGAGTTACGATGCATGGGACGCTACAGAGGGTGACAAAGTGAGACTCTGTCTCAATAAAGAAAGAGAGAGAGAGAGAGAGAGAGAGAGATGTTTTCAAAGCATATTCAGTGATATAAAAGAAATGCTTATGTTAAAAACATAAGTACAAAATCAGAAACATCGAATAAAAAATGCTGTGCTCCTGCTAAATCTTTTTGCTAGCAAGTGGATCATCTCATGTAATTGTCCCAGCAAACCTATGGAGTGGGTGCTTTTATTATGCTTTTATTATGAAAGTGTTGTAGACGAGCAAACAGGTTTTGAAATTAAATTACTGGCCAAAGATCCTGTGATTATGAAGTAGTTAGCGGTATTTGAATCCCAAATATCCTGTTTCTCTAATATATTTAGGATAAGTAGGATCAGGCTCACATCCATCTCTGACATAGCCTGTTGGGTGGCCAGCTATCCCTGGTCTCTGTGTCCCTCCCAGCACTCTGAGATGTTGCTGAAACTTCCTTCCTCCTCACTGTCCATCACCTGCACTACTCCCCAGTGCCTGATTGCAACAAGGTCCCTTGCTGTCCCATTCCCACAGTCTCATCGACATAGGCTGTTGAAAATAAATAATATTTAATGAAATATTGAGATAAACTGAAAAAGTTACATCACTTTGACAGAAATGTATAATTTAAAACTAAGCATTTCTGTTTGGGGCAGTCCTTCACCTTTACTGCCATAGGGAATTCCCCACCAGAGGCATCACCAGATACCCTTTCTCTGCAACTGGGGGTCCCACCATGTTGCTGGGGCTCATCACCTCTCTACCTTCTGTCTCTCCACCCATCAAATTCCAAGCAAATCTAAGTCTCTGTTAGCTTTCTGTGCAAAACATCCCAAATGAGGTCCTGGGCATATTTTTGCATATCCCAAATTTCTTAAGATACTGTTGTTTCGGGGTTTTTTTTTGTTTGTTTGTTTGTTTGTTTTTAAGGGAAAAAAGAAAGGATCTTCCATCAACACTTAGATATGGAATTTATAGAGGCCTAGAATTCTTTTTCTGAAAACTATGCCAGATCCAGACCAGGCCTGGTGGCTCTTACCTGCAGTCCCAACACTCTGGGAGGTCAAGGTTGTTGGATCGCTTGAATTCAAGCGTTCAAGACAAGCCTGACCAAGAGCAAGACCCAGTCCCTACTAAAAATGGTTGGGGGGATCTATTAATAGCTAAGTGTGGTGGCAGTTACCTGTAAGTCCCAGCTACTTGAAAGACTGAGGCAGAAGGATTACTTGAGCCCAGGAATTTGAGGTTGCTATGACCTATGACACCACTGCACAGATCAACATAGATAGACCCTGTCTCAAAACAAACAAACACACAAACAAAAACAGTAACTACAAAAAATCAAAAAGAACAAGAAAAATACTATACTAGATGCATTTCAGGCAGAGCTTTCTTTTTTTTTTTTTAAGTCATATAAACATAGATCATAAACACATTTATGCCTTTGCGGGATTCCGTGTGTTGATTATTGTACAAATTTGAGTGCTTACATCCTACTAATTAACATAGCTTTAACCTCATTTGCTTAATCACAGTGTTAAGACATTTGTGTTCAATACTTGATAGATTTAACTTGTACCCTTGCAATATGCTGTATAGGTGTGGTCCCATCATTAACCCTCCCTCTATCGAGCCACCCCCTCTCTCCTTCACGGTGGACTATAGTTGTGATTCATCTCTCATATGAAAGTGTGAGTGCTTATAAATTGATTTTATAGTAGTACAGAGTACATTGGATTTTTTTTCCATTCTTGAGATACTTTACTAAGAAGAACATTTTCCAGCTCCATCCACGTAAACATAAAAGAGGTATTTCTTTTTTTTTAATTTCTTTTTTTTATTGTTGAGGATTCATTGAGGGTATAATAAACCAGATTATGCTGATTGTATTTGTTAGGCAAAGTTCCATAAAAGAGGTATTTCTAAAGAGCAGACATCTGATTTGTTATTTCACTTCTAGATTTCCAAAGTTAAGATTTCTTTTTGAACTGAAAAACATAGTTGTATTTATTACATAACAACAATTGACTAATTTTATCATAATAAAATAATATTTTATTTCTTTTAATACTGCTTTCATTAAAGAAAATGGAGCTATTGTCCTATACCTGCACTTACCCAGCTGCATGACTTCGGTGAATTCATTGACCTGTGTTACTATCACCCTTCCCCCTTATCTTTTTCATACCCTCTCCTCCATTTATCAACCTTTCTGTTTTCTGCCACTGTTCATGAAACCCCTCAACAAACCTTCTTAAATTATAGCACTGTGGAGTAATCATATCTTATCCCCAGTATTTCTTATTTCCCATTCAAATATTCCACAAAAAGTGCCTTCTTAATAGGATTGCATATAATTTATCATCCACATTGATATAATGTTGACAGTGTAAGACAATTATATTAATATTTACACCTCATAAGCCAGTACTGTTTGGGAAATTGGAGACCTATGGTCAACCTTTTTTAGAAGTTCATGCTTTGGAGCTTTCCAATATAAGGAAATAAAAGAAAATTGGATTTAAAATGTTCACCTCTAAAATGAACATATGGCTTTCATCCTGAGACCTCCAGATTTCATGAGAAACGTGGAAAAAGATGTTAATTAAGACTTTATCGTGCATTAGGCACAACATGTGTTAGATGCCTTGTATAGATCAGCTCTCACAAATTTCTAAACTAGCTACCTCCTCACAAGTGCTTAGCTCACAAAAGACAGAGGAATTTCTCACTATCTTTCCCATCACATCCTGTTGGCAGCCATTGACTCTCTCCAGAAGTAAGCAAGGCTTATCTTTTAAAGTCACAGTTACTCTAACCTTAAACACTTCTATCTACTGGAGTAAAAATTTCACCCTCTCCCAATTTTCTAATGACATCAGTGCCTTTGATCTAAAGCCGTACCACCCTAATTCATATTTAATATCCATTTTCAGAAGCTTCCTTCTGAAAGCAGATTCAATATTTGAGTGACTCAAGTGCAAATAGGACACACAAATCCTACTTTTTCTACTTATACGGTAATTCATTGTTTCTTGTATTTCATTTCTAATAAAGGAGGTGTAAAAGAGAATTTGTCTTATATTTGAGGGAAATTCACAATTTGCAAGAAAATCTGTTATTCTTGAAATATTCTTTAAGTAAAGGTGTTTCTTATTCAAAACCAGAGTAGCAGTAAGCTTGTACTCGTCGACAAAAATAATGCTGGTCCAAATGAAAGAACCTGAGGGACTCACAGTAGTGCACTTGTTTTCTTTAGCCTTTCAGTTTTGTATTTCAATTACTTTCTCTCTGACAAAATTCTAACAAGAAAACAGAATGGTAAAGCCATTTTATTTAAACAAAAGTGTCTGGGGGACAAAAAAAACAGTACAGATGTAAAAGTGAGAAGACCGTACATTTAATTAATATTATAAAAATATAATGTGCTCCAACTGGAGCATGAAAATCTTATTCCTAGACAGAAGAGAACAATCTGTTGTTAGAAATCCTGGAATAAAAGCCCTGCATATATACCATCACTGAGATCAGCTAATTGCAATTTTAGGGTAAGGAAGAACAGTATGTTTGCCTCAATTATGCATATGCAAATCAATTATTTAATATAAATTTATTAAGTGCCTACCTTGTGCCATTTACTAAGGAACATTTGAGAGATTCAAATGTATATAAATCTAGTCTTACTCCCCAAGACTTTAAATTCTAGTGGAAGTCACAGAGATACAGCAGTTGGTTTCAATCCATTTTCTGATTACATAATTGGTTCTCAATAGAAAAATTTTATACAAAGATGAACATAACTCAATAGAAAAATTTTATACAAAGATGAACGTAACTCTGTCTTCTTTCAACTGCATTCTAAGAAAATAAAATGACAAGTTTGCAAGCATACGGAAATGTTTTTAAAATGCATTCTATAATTCTTTAAAATACATTCTATCTGCCATCTGTGCTTGTTTATTACCCCCCTAGAATAGTAGTTCTCAATGTTCCTAATGCAGCAATGTATTTTCATTGTTATAAAGGGGTTGCGACTCATAGGTTGAGAACTGCTGCCCTAGAAGCTTACATTAGGCTTTAGAAGATGTGCAAAAAGAAAAATATTTAGGAAGTAGGAAAGACAGACAAGATGGCAGACTGAAGCCAGTTTTCCGCAGAGGCTTACATCCAAAAGGAGAGTTAAGGGACAAAAATTTAGTAAGTAACCTGGTGGAATTGAGCTGCACCAAGAGAGAAGGTTGAAGAATGCACATCAACGGTGCTGAGGTGAGCTGCGACCACAAGGATGCAAACAAAAGGTACAAAATCCATCACCAAATGGACAGGAGTCCCCCCTCCCCTATGAGACTGGCTCAAGAGCCCCACAAACAAACAAACAGGCAGAAATTAAAGGCCCTCCCACTACACTCCACAGGTGAGACCTTCTAAAAACTGGACCTATGTCCCCTACTAGGGTGCCATGGCGTTCTCCTGCCAGGCATAAAATTGTATAAAACTGTAAATATCCTTTGCCGGCAACCCTGAACTCCCAGCACCCCCCTCCACTCACACTGAGGTCTGGAGGCCTGTCCCATAGGAGTTTGGATTCTTGGGTGATTTCTCGAGGGGTGTGGACAGTGCCCGAGCTGCGGCTGGTCAGCTCTGACTCTGAGGCACAGGAGCGAGGAAAGGGCAGTCGCCTGAGGGGGAGTCACGCCAGGGCGGCACTTCCCTGAGGCATGGTGAGCAGACCTCCTTGGGCAGCAATACGTCTAGGCATAAAACTGAGTGAAGCTGTATCTTCCCCATTTGCAGCGCTGAGCTCCCAACACTCTCCTCCACTCTCACTCTGGGTTCTGGGGACCTGTCCCCCAGGAGTCTGGATGCTTGGGTGATTTCTTGTGGGGTGTGGACAGTGCCTGAGCTGTGCTTTGTCTGGGGTGTGGAAGCAAGAAGAGGATGGTCGGCTAGAAGGGAACCGCTCCAGAGCGGTGGTTCCCTGAGATGCAGATCGGCTGCTGTCTTCTGGCAGTGGTGCAGCCAGGCATAAAACTGTGTGGAACTGTGTGTGCTCACTACCTACAGCACTGGGCCCCCAGCACTCTCCTTTGCCCTCACTCTCAGATCTGGAGGCCTATCCACCAGGAGTCAAAATTTTTGGGTGATCTCTTGAGGGGTGTAGACAGAGCATAAACTGTGGCTGATCAGTGCTGACTCTGGGGTGTGGGACCGAGAAGAGAAGGGTCAGCTGGGTGCCCACACCAGAGCGGCAGTTCCCGGAGGCGGATAAACAGCCATTTTTTTTTAACAGCAAAATGGCTCACTCCTGGATATTCTGAAGCCACAACTCTTGTCTCCCTGGGCAACCAGAGGAGGCTACCTGTGAGTAAAGTATTTGCCTAACATTGCTCACAAACCAGGGAAGCTTCCAGGGTGGGGCCGACTGAGAGAGGTAACCGAATACAAACCTCCATCAGCAAAGACAGGACACAACGTTGGAACTCAGAACAGCTTCTCTTCTGCAGGTGATTTTAGCAGGAACAGAGACAGAATCCCACAAAGTTGTTCTGTTCTGTTCTGTTCTGTTCTGTTCTGTTCTGTTCTGTTCTGTTCATAACATCAATCAGGAGCAGGGCTAAGCCTGAGTGAACACACACACACCCCTCCCCAACCTTCATCAAGTGCCCAAGGATGTCAGGCCTCACCTCCTCCTGCTAGATAGCAGCAGAGTGCAAAGGCCTGGCAGATTTCCTTGCGATTCAGGCAGGTGCAACCCCCTGGAGTATCTGTTCACTACAGGCAACTGGGTTAGCCATCTGCAGAGATATCAGTGACTGGGTCCAACAGAGGGGCAAGGTGGGGAAGGAAACATCAACTTTCCCAGACTGATCTATTTGCTAGATGGCTCCTCCTGACTCTACGCAGCACTGGAGTAAGCCATATCAGAGAAGTCACCAGACCCCTGTGATCTAGTTCTCAGAGACCTCCATTCTCTCCCACCCGAGACAGGTGCCGATTGAGACAATCGATTTGGACCTTTTGAACTGAACCAATGGACTGAGGACTTTTCAGGTGGTGCCCTGGGTGTGAGGTTATAGGAAGGTTTGATTTTCCTTTTCCAATTGGTGCCAGAGGTGGGCGGTCGGGGTGACTTAAATGCTGGTTTCTCCCCACAGCTGAGACTTCAACTCAGAGTAAATGTTACACTAGGGTCGAACAGAAACCAGCTGCAAAACAAGACAGAACCACTTAGCCCCACCACACCAGACAGGGCCCCAGTTTCTCAGGCCACAACACTGTATGGGCCCTCAACAAAGCCCCGGGGAAAAATCAAAGGGAGTAAAACAACCATGGGGTAGAATCAGTGGAAAACCTCTGGTAACATGAATAGCCAGAATAGATCAACCCCCCCAAGGAAAGATATGGCAGATGTAATTGAAGATCCCATTCGTAAACAACTGGCTGAGATGTCAGAAATCGAATTCAGAATTTGGATTGCAGACAAGATTAATAAAGTGGAATTAGGAATTCAAGGAGAAATTCAAAAGTTGTCTCAAGAATTTAATGAATTTAAAGACAAAACCACCAAAGACTTAGACACACTGAAGCAAGAATTTGCAGCCCTCAAAGATATGAAAAATACAGTAGAATCCCTCAGCAACAGAATGGAGCAAG
>CAUYPK010039881.1:0-30574 GCA_963574355.1 Loris lydekkerianus | reverse complement strand
GAATGGCCCACCTGACAAAGTCTCAAAGCTGCAGATGCTGGTGTGGAACTGGGGAGAAGGGAACACTTTTACACTGCTGGTGGGACTGCAAACTAATACAACCTTTTTGGAAGGAAGTATGGAAAATCCTCAAAGAACTCAGTCTAGACCTCCCATTTGATCCTGCAATCCCATTACTAGGCATCTTTTCAGAAGAAAAAAAATATCCTTTTATCATAAGGACATTTGCACTAGACTGTTTACTTCAGCTCAATTTACAATCACCAAAATGTGGAAATTGTCTAAATGCCCACCTATCGAAGTATGGATTAACAAGCTGTGATATATGTATACCATGGAATACTATTCAGCCATTAATAAAGATGGAGACTTTACATCTTTTGTATTAACCTAGAAGGAGTGTAACACATTCTTCTTAGTGAAGCATCTCAAGAATGGAAAAGCAAGAATCCAGTGTATTCAATTCTAATATGAAGGAAGTAGATGAATTAATATAAGGGTGGGTAGGGAATTTGGGAGTGGGGAGTAGTAGGGGTAGGGGGATGGGGGTTATGGTGTATGACACACCTCTTGGGGGTGGGACACATTTATTAGAGGGAGTTTATCTAACAAATGCTACCAGTGTAACCTAATTCTTTGTACCCTCAATGAATCCCAAACAATAAAAAAAAAAAAAAAAAGAAAAATGAAAAAAACAACTTTGAACTTAGGCACATCAAAATCTTAATGAGTTTATTTACACAAACAATGATTCAAGAATCAGGTGGCTCCAGATGGCAAGCAATTCAGGGCTCTGTGGGGGGTGGGGAGGATAATGGGAAAAATCTTCAGGAGGTGTTTGAGGAAGCTAAACAAAGTATTTAATTGGTTAAAGTAACTAGTTCCTAGTCAGAGCTTAGTTGGTAGTTTCTGATTTGTTAAGGTTAAGTTTTGTTTTATTGTTTTCATTGAGTTGGGTTTGGGTTTGCTGCCTCCTTTTTTTTTTTTTTTTTTTTTTTTTTTTGCAGTTTTTGGCTGGGGCCAGGTTTGAACCCACCACCTCTGGTATATGAGGCTGGTGCCCTACTCCTTTGAGCCACAGGCGCCGCCCTGCTTTCTCCTTTAAAGGACTCCCAATTACTGATTTTTACACTTGTATAGGAATGAGGGTAGTTAAGGACGACAAAATTCTTTGGCTAGTCACCTGGAAGGACAATGCTGCCTTCCTCTGAGATGGAGTTGCAGTAAGAAGGAGTTGTTCAGTTTGGGACATGTGAATTGAGATGTCTCTGGGACATACAAATGGGAATGAAGGTTGGTGATTTCGTATGTGAGTGTAGAATTTGGCATAGATGTCTGGGCTAGAGATAGAAATGTAGGAGTCATTGTTATATTGATGACTTATCAGTCACTACTCAGTAAATAGTAGAATGAGCATTTAAACTTTGCTTGATGGTCTTTAGTCGCTTATAACTCATAATCATTTTCCCAATAAATATATCATTCAAGTTGACGTCTTTGGATATTAGCTACCACATGCCCCATCCCCTCAGTACCTTCTAATCAAGAAAGAAAAAACCTGTTAAAGGAAAGCTGTAAGACAGCCAAGGATTCTATTCTTACAGGTAAATGATTAAATGCACTTTCATCAGGTACTCTGAGTTTACTTCACCTGACTGTTTCACAACAGTAATGAGTTTAGGGTCAGTAAACCTGCTTCCTAGCATTCATATTTTGCTTTGTAGTTTTTAATCTTGAAGCAAAAATCTAAATGGACCTAGTTTTCGGCCCCAGTTTGCAAGAATGGGGAATAATGTCACTGTCCCCTATTTGATGTAAAACAAGGCACTGATGATTTGTGGAAGAACCAAAGAAGCACATCTTTAAGAAGCCTTCATGTCTTGGTCAGAGTCCCTATCCTGATGTAGGCATCACTATTTAGATAGCAGGGTCTTACCATCTGGCTAAGTTGAGGCGAAAGCCTTCATCTACCCCCCCTCCCCCAGGTACATAGAAGACATAGTCAAAATTTCCATTTATTATTAGGTATCTACCCAGAAGAAAAAGAATCATTTTATCTATCAAACACTAGATTGTTTATTGCAGCTCAAATTTACAATTGCCAAAATGTGGAAACAACCTAAATGCTCACCAACCCAGGAATGGATTAACAAGGTGTGGCATTATGTATACCATGGAATGCTATTCAAACATAAAAGGATGTGGAAACTTTACATATTTTATATTAACCTGGGTGGAGTTGAAAGACATTCTTCTTCATAAAGTATCACAAGAATGGAGAACAAAGAATCCAATGTACTTAATACTAATATGAAGTCAGTAGATGGTCTAATACATGCCCACATAAGAGAAAAACTCAAATCAATTCAAGGTGGGGGGCAGAAGAAAGAGGGAGTGGGGAGAGAGGAGAAGGTAAGGAGATGAGTATATTTCCACTTAATGGGCACAATGGGGGTGGGACACAATTACAGGAGGGACTTTACCTAACAAATGCAAACATTTTAACTTAATTTTTTATACCCCCAGTTAAGCTGAAACAATAAAAAATTAACACTTGTTTCTATTTATAACAAGGTAAGTTGGAAGAAAAAAATTAGCTGGTGTTAGCAGCTGCTTTCCTCCTAGAGAGTTCCAAGAATGAGAATCCAATAAAGGTTTCTAAGAGCTTGGCGAGGGAATATCCTCAAGCATCAGGCCAAAGGGAAAGAAAATGTAGCCCAGGCCTTGGACTGGATTAGGGACCAGCTGAGTCTAAGAGTGAAAAAAGCTACCCTCGAGGTGTTACATATTGCATAATTCCATTTATAAACATTCTCTGAGCAACAAAATTATAGTGATGGAGAAGAGATCAGTGGTTGCCAAGTATTGGGAGAAGTGTGTGGCTATTAAGAGGTACACAAGGGAATTGGTATGTATGTGTGAGTAGGCACATGTGTGTGGTGATAAAATAGTTCTGTATCCTGATTGTATTGAAAGTTACTCAAATCTGTGAAAAGAATAAAATTTCATATACATATACATATATATATATATATATGAAACTGGTAAAATAAAGTCTGTATCTGAGTTAATAGTTATATCAACATCAATTTCTTGATCTCTTGATTTTGATAATAAGCTATGTTTATAGTTATGCAAGATATTATCATTGGAAGAAGCTAGATAAAAGGTACACATAAACTCTATCATTTTTACAATATCTTGTGAATCTTATAATACATATTTTAAAATAAATAGTCACCTTTTAAAAGTTCATGATGGTCATGGGGTTTATGAAACTCTCTATACTTTCTTAACAATTTTGCTATAGCCTAAAACAACTCTAAAAAATAGAGTCTATTAAAAAAATAACCCAAGTGCCCACCAATACATGAATGGATTAATAAAATGTGGTATATGCATACTATGGAGTACTATTCAGCCATACACACAAAATGAAGATCTAGTATCTTTTGTGATGACCTGGATGGAAGTGGAAGCCATTCTTCTAAGTGAAACCTTAAAGAATGGAGAAACAAACACATGTATTCAATACCAAATTGGAACTAATCAATCAATACTTAAGTGTACATATAGAAGTAAATCTCAATCAAAATCCAGCTGGGGGAAGGGGAGAAGGGGAGGGTATCAGGTACAATGCATACTATCAGGGCAAAGGGTACACTTGATGTGTATAAGTTTGTATGTAAACAAAGTATCTGAACAAAACATGTGTACCCCCTAATATTCTGAAATTTAAAATAAAATAAAGCTCTAGCAACAATACACCAGTACAAAAAAAGTTTATAAAGAACCTCCTCATGTACCTGGATGGTAAAATGTTAATAGCAACATATTTGTCCTATATTGCTCTAGGAAAAGGCTCAAATTACATGAATATATGTTCATAATATATGTTCAAATGCTATCTTGAAACTGCATTTTCTAGAACATCTGAACATTAAAACAGACAATCAGCCTTTGCTTAGGTTGTAGATGTAATGATGTAGTGTATGGATTCTAAAACCCAAGTAGCCTTCAGAAAGTATGCTTTCAGATCCATTCAAGTCAAATCCAAGAAACACTATACCAGTCACATAAACTAGTATCAGGGGATCTTGGATGTTGGTGTGGCTGTGAAATCCAGATTTATACCATGTTTAGTTGAGGTGAGACGCTTCAGAATTCTTTAGGATCTATACTACCCTTGAAAAATACCCACAATTATAAAATTAAAGGTGTAATTCTAATGAGTAACAATGCCTTTTATGGTATTTCCTTAAGACAACCTCTGCCAAAGTTGTTGAGATCTCTGTGCATCCTTCTAGATTACTCATATCACAGGGTTAGTGGTGTTAGAAACTGTTTTGTGACTGGTCATTTTAGTTTCTTAGTTAGAAAGTTTTCACTAGTTAACATATGGAGGTAATAAATGACCCTCTTAGCAAAGATCTGACTGTCTTGAGATATAGTTACACCATTACGAGACAATCCATTCATTTCCCATGGAATCTGTCAAAGCATCTCAGACCAGAGAGATGCAAGTAAAATTCCACTTGGATCCAGCCAATGAATCAACTTATTATAAGCTATAACCATAACTTCACGTAGAGGAGAAAATATTGAAGAAAAATTGAAGTACATTTATCATGTAAGGTGCCCTTGAGTTCCTACACAGACCCAGATTGTTCTACAAATCATGCTGGTGCTGAAGCTTAATTTTAAAGAGAAAGTTTGTGTGGACTACTAAAACCCACACTCATATCAAGTGTCTACATTCAATCAATACTGTGCTGGGAAAAAGGTCTTAAAGCACTTGACTTTCCCCAGGCTTGACAGTGGCTGGGGCTTGAGGTTACTGCTTTACAATGCTTATGCAGAATCCACCCATTAAGCAACAAGAAAGGCATGTTTAACTTTCAAGTTTCCAGTACATTGAATAAACCTTAAATTCAAGGACAGTAACAGCTATCAGAATTGAGACAGCCCTTAAAAAATAGCTCACACCATTTTTACACATTAAGCTTCTTCAAGAAAATAAGATAAATGTGAAACCAAAACGTCTGGTGCCAACTGTTTCAGCTCTTGCAGTGATCCTAAAGCAAAGTTTTTCTAAAAATAACACGAATATAAGACCTTTCTAAGGGTACTTAATGTGTTCATGTTTTTGTTCTTTTGCACCACCAAGTGTTGTTTACCCAGATACATCCTCATTTGCTTGAAAAAGCTGCTTCATAACCCTGGAATCACTCCTGGAGTTATTTTTCCAAAACATCTTAAGTTTTCAACTTTTTTCTTGGAATGTAAAGGAGTGATCCATTTCCAAATTGTGACATCATGTTACAATAGACATGAACTACTCGTTTGCGTTTTCGAGGCTTTTCCACCTTAGCATATTCGCCTCATTTGTCACATGAAACTGAGACACCATCTGTCTCTATTGTATACACATTTCCCTGCTTCTCTCACTGCCAAAGCAGAGCCTGTTATCATTGTAGGAAGCATTATAATTCACTGGTGCCGCCCTGTCCACATCTTCACATTCTGTGCTTGTCACTCTGGGATATCTCATATTTAAAAAGCATCCTCCAGTGCAAATTTGGGAGTCTTGTTTTAGTGCTCATATCTAAACTTATATGCATATAACCCAGGAAGAGTATTGGCCCTAGATATTAGATGTGATTGAGCTAATCTGCACTGAAAAAAACAACCTGCCTCTTCTGTTGATAAAGTTACATGACCATTTTTCTAGGTTCTTAGGCCATGTTGGATATGGAGGGAGTATCTGGTGCCTGATAAGGACAGAGAGCTTAGGAAATAAAATAAGGAATATAAACTCTGTGTCCAGAAAAGTTTACTCTCATGAGAAAATCATACTGTTATAAAGAGGTTTTTTGTTTTGTTTTGTTTTTTTACATCACCATTATATTAGAAACAGCACATTTGGGAACTGTACATAACACAAATAATGTTTAGTATGGCCATGATCTAATGATATTTCAGAGAGTATCCTGGTGTCTTAAAACTAATAGCAACATTGAATTGCACAATATCTGCAACCAGGCTGTGCACTCTAATACAACTGTAACACCTATTTTCCACTGAGAAATGACCTAGAAACTTGGTTCAGAAGATCTTCAGTTCCTGGCACTCTAAGAATTAATTACTTCAATTTATTTGTAAAGTGCCTTGTAAATGTAGCTCTCTTCTAGTGCACTTCTGAGACCTGACAACATTTGTATGGTTTCTTTTCATTGTACTAGTGCAACTGTACCCACAGACACCGAGTGACACAGCCAGACTTGGTTAAGTCTTGGTGTATAATGCCAGCAGGAAGGGCACAGAATTTGGAGTGAGATTATCTGGGTTTGAATCCTAGACCTCCTGCTACATGAACCCACTCTATATGTAACCTCCCTGTGCTTTGACTTTCTCAATGTCAAACAAAGAATAAGAAAACCTAACATAAAATGTTGTTAAAGGAATGGAATGAATGGGTATGTTAGTGTTTAGAATAGTAGCTATCATGCACTGATGAGTCTTCTACATGTAAAGGCAAGAGCAGCCACTCGGATCGCTACTTACTTGGGTTTTCTCACTTAGGATACCAGGACTTTTACTTTAAGCATTGGCATAAAACTAAACCTGAGATGGAAATTTTAAGTAGCAAGCTATCAAAAATGTTAAGATTTAGAAGGGTTTAAACCAACATCATGGAAAAAGAAATGTGCTTAAATCATTACTTCTATTGATGTCGATACCTGCTCACTTATACATATGTGTGCTGATATGTACACACCAACATAGTTGTAAAACATAGAGCTAATTTATGCCTAAATCGTTTTAATATTTCATCCGATGAAATATGATGAATATTACATATGAAGTTCTATTGTTAACATCCATTATATATGACTTAGATTGTGGCAGGATCCCTCAGCCTAACCTCCAAAATCATAATTTAGAGTAGAAACATACTATCTCACCTTACAGTTACATCGCAATTTATTCAATATGTTTAATGTCACTAAAAGTAGAATAAAAGAAAATTTAAAATATTGAAATACCATTTCACCCATTAAATCAATTAATATTTGAAAATTATAACACTGATTTTTTATAGAGATATTATAAAAAAGTATTCACATTTATAGAAGGATGGCTTGAAAATACAGTATATACATCAAGAATATTAAAAATGTTCACAGCTCTTGTTCTAATAATTTATCCTAAAGTAATATTGAGAGGTGATTAATAGTTTATGTACAAGAAGAACATTTATCACACTAATTTTTGCAAACTGTATACTCAAAAATACAATGGTACAATGCTCACAAGTTTTCTTTCCACTAAATGTGAGAATTATGTAGTCAATACTGAGATCTGAAGCTGTGATTTACTCATCACTAAATCCTCAATGTCTCTGTTGCCTACGTGAAGGATGAAATCGATTCTATTGCTATAAGAAGTTGATTACATGTGGTTGGCTGTTGATGTCATCAATCTTAGCAAATCCCACTCATTTTCCAACAAAAGCTTTGGGAAAAAGCTCCCTTTTGAATTGGAGCTTCAAGCATTTCATGGAATTCACCATATTTTATATTTTTGTAGGGATCTTAGAGCATTTTAACAAATTTCTTCTAATTGAGTAACACTATTTTCAAGGATACTTGAAAAATAATGATGACAATGGTAATTTAAATTAGTAAATTAGTATTACTAAAAGGTTCAACTAATTAAATCAAATTTATCTTTGAAGTACAAAAACACCCAAATAATATATATATATGGCTACTTCCAGGAAACCCATTTGTGACTAATCACTCACTACAAAAATGTCCCATAGGCCAAAAGACATTTTTAATGATACTATAACAAAAGTGAACAACACACTGTAAAACTTGAATAATTATATTCTTGTGTCTATATTTGTAAATATTAAGTACACTAAATTAAAACAGTTGATTTAAGAGAATGAGACAAATGATATAATTTTAAGAATATATGATGTTAACTAAATTGTCAAAAGTGTACAAATCTAATTTTCTCATCTAGTTTACTTAGATATAATAAGTAAATACTAATAAACTTGCTGCTGCATCTTGGAATCTAAATTTCGAATTTAGATTTGAAATTTAATTTTCTGTAAAAATTGCTCTTCAAACTTTTTTTCTTTAACTTAGGCATATCAATAGTTACTCATTCAACAACAACATAGCTAAAACCTTATGACATTGTTAGTAATTTTGAGATTTTCTAAATGTCAATTTTAAGATTATATTTTCATTAAATAATTTTCTCAAATAATCCAAATAGTCAACATCTTTAAAATTATACCACATGCAATTGTTTCTCTGTAACTGAGTTGAGAGAGAGGCACAGAAAGTTATTTTTCACTAGATCATAGACATCATTGATTATTTTAAATCATGTTTTAAACATCAAGTTGTAACTGTCTGGCACGATGTGTCCTCCAAACCAACACAGCACTAAACTTTAATGAATATGTTAAACCTATAAAGGAAAATAAATGGTTAGGGAAAGACTTTAGTACAGTATTTGATTGAGGTAGGAAAACAAGTTAAGTGTGTCATTTAATCAATGACTTGAATTATGAGTTAGCTGAGATCTATATTTCATTTTTCTAAACAAAAAGATAATTAAAGATACTAAAAAACTAAAAGTAAAAGGATGGCACTTTTTTCTGGTTTAAAAACAACAGCAAGCTAGTATGTATACTTGAATGAGACATGTTGTGGAGAGGAAATAGAATTGCAAGTAATTACACAGAGAGTAAATATTCTCAGTGAATATTCACAATGAACAGAATGAGTGTGCACTGTACCTGGGGGGAAATAAAGTTTCAGAACACACTTATGTGCCTCACCATTATTCCCCAGGGCAGTATAGGCTTGCCTACAAAAAGGAAAAAGAGACACTGGTAAATTAAGTAAATTAATCTACGAAACAGGACAGGTTTCTTTGTAGAAAGATCAATAGCACACAGTTCTAGTCTTAAAACTCCCATTTTCAGAAACCTTCAGCAGCTTCCATTGCCTCTCATGGGAAGCACTCCCACAGGATGATCACTTCTGTTAAGAACCCAATGATATGTCCCCCAAGCCATCCATCCAACCCCATCTCTCACCTTTACCCTATTCTGCTATTGAACTTAACATATATTCCTGACTTAATAGCATCATCCATGTTCCTTCTATCTAATATGCCCTCTGCCATAATGGCATCTGTAAATATCCTTTTAAAATCTTCAAGGCTTAGCTGAAAGACTATTTTGCCTATAAAGTTCCCTTAAGTACTCCAACCAGAAATGATTTCAGCCTTCTTGAAACTTTCATATAAACTCTTAATATTGTTCCTTTCCCTTTGTTCTACTATACTTTTATCGTCATTTCTAATTTTTTCTATCTTCTTTTGAAACAATAGGTTTCTTAGGGATAAAGAATTTGACCCATTTCTCTTTGAGTAAAATATTTCTTTTCCACAAGGTTTCTAAAGTTTTAAATTCTCATTTGTACTATTAATCACCAAGAATAGGTAGTTAGTACATAGTATTTCTTAATTTTTTCCTCATTAATCTATTTCTCCTTTAATAATTATTTGTTTCTCTTGAAAATAGTGTTCAAAGAAAACATTTAGAAAATTTAGTTATCAGTCCATTATAACTTAGGAAGAACCAAGGGTCAAAACTAATTTTAGTAATTCACTTACTCATGAATACAAATCTATCAAATGGCTAATATCTGCCCAACCTTCTTTTAGATACAAATTAACATATTGTATATTTGAGAATATACAATATTTTTGTATACAACATCTGTTCTTAAGGAGCTTAAATTTTGATGACAAATTTTGTTTTAAGAAAATTCATAGGGATTCATAGGGATGATGGGCATTTTTTCATTTGTTTTTGGCCATTTGTCTTTTTCAGAGATGGAATGCAGCACACCCATTGGGTAAAAGGTTCAACTACAACTTGAATTTTACTTAACAAAGCAAATAATGTAACCTAATCATTTGTGCCCTCATATTAATCTGAAATTTAAAAAAAAGAAAACTCACAGAAAAACAAAAGACTAGATTTATGTTAGCCTACTTATTTGCTGCTTTTGTTTTCTTCATTATTTACTGTCAATTTGGTTTTCCAGATGGTATCTTTTATTAATAGCTTGAAATTTTTTCTTAACTATTTTTTATAGTACAGATCTACTTGTGACAAATTCTCCCAGTTTTTGTTTATCAGAGAACTAAGTATTTCACTTTCATATAAATGATACTTTTTCTCAATATAGAAATCTAGGTTGATATCTTTTTTCTTTCAATGTTTTAAACATGTCACTCTATTGTTTTCTCTGTTACTTCTAATGAGGAGTTGGGCTTCAATCATATAACCTCCTCTTTACATAATGTGTCATGTTTTTCCTGGACAATTGTTAAAATGTTTTCCATGTTTCAGTCTTAGCAGTGTATATATTCAGCATTATATCATAAACATGTACCATATCATATAATGATAAATGTTAAAGAAAAATAAAAGGAAAAGGGGATATGAAATGTAACAGGGATGGTATGATGTTGATTAAGACAGGATTTCCTGGAAAAGTCTCATCGAGAATGTAATAGTGATATGAGGGAAAGAACACTCGACTCAGAAAATACACTGAGATTTTTAGATGTTGGTCTTAAACATGTCATTCAAATTTGGGGGAAGTCAATTTCCTTAATTTCCTCAGTATAGAATGAGTAAGGGTGATGAGGTGGAAATCAGATATGTTCGATAAACATTAATTAACCAAAAAAACCTAAAACCAAGCCTTGCTGGGATAATAGCACCAGTATTAACTTCTTGGCAGAATATAACACAATCTTTTATTTTATTTTATTTTTTTTTTTGCAGTTTTTGGCCGGGGCCAGGTTTGAACATGCCACCTCTGGTATATGGGATTGGCACCCTACTCCTTAAGCCACAGGTACGCCCATAACAATCTTTTGAAGGAAGAAACCATAATCCCGATGTCTAACAACATATCACCTATAATATCCAGAATACAGTGAGAAATTACTAGAGATGCAAAGAACAGAAAATTGTGTCTTATAATCAGGAAATAAAGTAGTCAATTAAAAATAGATCCGAGGATGATATAGTTTTTGGAATAAGCAGACCTGGAGCTTGTAGCCATTTTTATAAGTATGTTCAATGATTTTATAAGAAAAATATAGTCTTAGTAACGGCAAATTTGAAATCTCTAGATGGAAATAGAAACTAATAAAAAGAACCAAATAAAAATTCTATAACTGAAAAGCTCAGCATCTAAAATAAAATTGCTATGGATGTGCTTAATATAAAATTGAGGGTGACAGAACAAAAGGTCTATTAACTTAAAAATGGATCCATAAACATTTTCTAATATTAAGAACAGAGATAAAAAATTGAAATAAAAATGTTCAATCATCAGTGACCTGTGCAAAAATATCAATTAGTTTCACAGCTGTGTAACTGGAGTTTCAGAAGAGAGGATAAGGAGAAAGGTACAGCAAAACATCTTGATGAAGTAGTAGTCAAAATGTTCCCAGATGTTAAAAACACCAACCTACAGATGAAGAAAGCTCAGGGCATCACAGCAACTTAGATAGAAATAACCTGCAAATAAGGTACATCACAGTTAAATTGCTTAAAGCAAGATGAGGAAAACAAATTTTGAAATCAGTCAAGAAAAACATGATGCTATTACTTATAGAGAAAAGAGTGTTTAATTTAAAGAGAAATCCTCATCAGAAATAATAAGAGAATAAAAAAAAATAAGAACTTTCAAATGCTGAAATAAAGATGTCAACCTAGGGTTCTATATCCAGGAAAAGTAGTGTACAACTACAAGGTGAAATATTTAGTTCTTAAATAGACAAAAACTGGGAGAATGTATTACAAACACACCTGCACTACAAGAAATAGCTAAGAAAAAATTTCAAGATGCAAAAAACAATGCCATATGGAAAAGCACATGTACAAGAGATAGTAAAGAACATAAGAATCAGTAAATTAAATAAGTGGGCTAGTATACAAGATCAGGCTTAAAGCCTCCTTTTAATTTTCTTAAAGAAAAATGCCTGTCAAAAACAAAGATATAATGTGACTACAGGAAGTGAAGTAAAATAGAATGCCAAAATAGCACAAGGAAGGAGAAAATGAGATTATATTATTATAAAAGTTTTACTGAGA
The DNA here is from genome assembly GCA_963574355.1 of Loris lydekkerianus. Classification (NCBI taxonomy): domain Eukaryota; kingdom Metazoa; phylum Chordata; class Mammalia; order Primates; family Lorisidae; genus Loris; species Loris lydekkerianus. Next base: position 18,360 of record CAUYPK010039881.1, on the reverse strand, counting down.
AGTGGTAAATGTAAAGCAAGAGGTGTGAAGAGTAAATTTTAAAGTGTGGAATTACTAATTCCAAATATGTTTTGAAGGACGCATATCATAGTTTCCAATGTGACAAGTGAAAACATAACACATATAGTGAGTTTATAACCAAATAAAGGAAATATATTGAATAATAAAAAAGAATTTATCCAAATAAATACAGGAAAGAGGGTAACAGAAGGACAAAATAAAACAAAAACCAAATGGAACAAATAGAAAACAGCCATAGGATATATTTAAATAGGCCCTGACTTTAGCATTATGCAATTCATCCATGTAACAAACAATACTTGTACCTCCTAAATCTATTCAAATACAAACAAAAATAAAAAATAAATCTAACCATATCAATAATTATATTAAATGTAAATAGACTACACATTCCAGTTAAAAGGAAGAGATTGGATAAAAAAAAAAAAAATCCAGTGTATACATAGCTACACATGATGCCTCTTAAATATAGTGGCATAGAAGAGTACAAGGAAGAAAATAGCCACACCATGCATATAACAAGCATTTGATACTAAATAGATATGGGTATATTAATATCAGACAAAATGGACTTCAAAAAAAGTAACATTACCACAAAGCACAATTCATAATGATGAAAGGAAAAACATAATAATCTTAAGTGGATATACCTATATTAATCAGAAGATTCAAAATATGTGAAGAAAAAACAACAGAAATAAAGCAAGAAATAGGGAAACCACAACCATAGTTGAATATTTCAACAATATCCTCTTAATAACTATTTAGAAAACTATGTCAGGATGTAGAGTGAGGAATACAGACTCATCCAACTTGATGTAATTGACAGTTACAGAACACCATAGTCATAACTTCAGAATAAACACATTCCCAAGTGCATACAGTGACTTTATAACATATGATAGAACATATAATTAGTCCAAATATACAAAGTGAAATATTATTTGACTGTAGTAAAATTATATTATAAATAAAAACGAATCTAGAAAACCTCCAAATATTTGGAAATTAATATACTTATAAATAACTCATGGCTCAAAGCAGAAGTCACAATGAGCATTTTAAGATATTTTTAATTAAAATAAAACAAATTCACAATATTTCAAAATTTGTGGGATGTTGTTGAATCTGATGAAAATTTACAGCTTTAATTGTCTATAATAGAAAATAAAAACTACTTAGGAACAATAATCTAACTTTCTACCTCAAGAAGCTAGACAAAGAAGAGCAAATTAAACCCAAAGTATATAAAAAGAAGAAATAATAAATATAATATTGATAATGAAATAAGATAGAGAAAATACAAAACAGAAAAAAGTCAAAATAAGTATTGATTCTTTGAAAAAATAAATAAAATTGATCAATCCCTAGTAAGATGGATAAATCACCAAGTCATGCTTTCAGTAAAATAAGAGAAAAAATTCTCAATCTTATAATGTTCATCTATGCAATACTTACTGCTAACTTCATACTTAATCATGCTCTTTTGAGCACTTTCATACTAAACATGGAAAAAGACAAAGTTTAGTAAGCACTGTGCTATACCAAAAGAGCAATACTAAATTCACATATGTAAATATTCAATACTGCTAAGATGTCCTTTTTCTTTAAATTGATCTGTAGATGCTTTACAATCCCAATTAATATCTCAGTAGTCTTTATTAAAACATAGAAATTCGAAACACTTCACATAAAACAATTTTGAAAAAAAATCAAAGTTGGAGAAAGACATAATTTCAAGACTTACTATAAAGCTTCAGAAGTCAAGACAGTGTAGTATTGAAGATACATAATAAAAAAGAAATCTCTAGACCAAAATTAAGCCCAGAAATAAACCTGCATGTAAATGATGCATTGATTTTCGCAAAAATGTCAGTGCAATTCAGTGGGGAAAGAACAATCTCTCCAACAAATGGTGATATAACATCGGAATATCCATCAGGGAAAAAAGATCTTCCACCTCTGCTTCACATACAACAATTAATTCAAGATGAATCCTAGACCTTGAGGGAAAAAGCTATAAAGCTTCTAAAAGAAGACTCTTAAAAGAAAACTTCTGTAGGAAAACAGAGGAAAATCTTGGTAAAGACAGATAATAAATGCACAAAACATAAAAGAAAAATGGATAAATTGGACTTTGTAAAGTAAAATTGGTCATCAAAAGACAAGAAAATGAAAGGCAAGATGCAAATTTGAAGAAAATATTTGCAATGCATGTAACTCATAAATAACTGTATCTAGAATATATGAGAAGTCTTACATCTCAATCCTGTTTTTTGAATAAACTCTGCACAAAATAAATTACACAATTGGTTAACATGTGCACGAAAAGATATTCAACTGTATTGGTCATTGGGAAAGGGAATATTAAAACCACACCTATGGTGCATCTTACAAGGGTACATGTGAAATTTACTAAATGTAGAATATAAAAATCTTAACACAATAACTAAGAAAATGCCGTGAAGTCTATGTTAACCAGTTTGATGAAAATGTTTCAAATTGTATATAAAACCAGCACATTTTACCCCATGATTGCACTAATGTACACAGCTATGATTTAATAATAAAAAAAAACACACAATAAACACATCACCCACATTAGAAAGCCAAAATTTATAAAACATTAATAGCAGACATTGAACAGTAAAGCAGTGGGACATAACAAAATCTTATCTATTTCTTAGAATTTTCACATATGCTATATTATGACCTGGCTTTTTCACCAGTAGGTATTTATCCAAGAGAAATCAAAATATGTCCACAAGAAGACATAGGAGGAATGTCTGGAAGATATCCAACAAATTGTATTTTATTATTATATTAACAATGGCTGGATGTTTTCTGGAAAGCCCTCATATACAAGTGTATTCATTATAACTTTATAATAGCCCTAACTGAAACTGACCCAAATATACATCAACAGATGAATAAATAGATATACAATGTGTATTTCAATAAATAGACATACTCTGTGCATTTCAATAAAGAAATACTTCTTAGCAATAAAAAAACCCTGAAATTGTTGACATATGAAACAACATTGATAAAATTTCCAGACATTATGTTGAAATCATACACAGGGTATTATTTCATTTTTATGAAGTACAAGGACAGATGAAAGTCATCTATAGGAATAGAAATTATATTAATGGTTCTTGGGGAAGGGAATGGGGGTAGGGAGGTGGTATGAATAGGAAAGGATCATGAGAGGACTTACTGTGTGATATAAATAGTCCCTATGCTGAATGGGTTAGTTGCTACATGGTATACACACATCTCAAATCTTATCAAATTTTATACTTAAAATACGAAAATTTATGATGTGTAAATTATTATACCTCAATGTAGTTTATTAACAAATGAAAAAATAATAACTTATCAAATAATATACATGCCAGTGGCTGACACAGTGTAAAAAATTATTATTTGAATGAATGCCTTTGCTAAGTGTTAGGGGGATGGAAAAAGGAAACATCAGTCTTTCCTGCAATATCTTTCAAGTCTTTTGAATTCTAATGTTTTAAGCATAATTTTTTTGCTAAAAATTGTCCATTGCGTTATTCTCATAGTGTAGAGATTTATACAGACCACAAGAAAGAAAGGAGTCAGGAATGTTGCCAGGACAATTCTAACCCAAGTTTCCCTAAGAAATATTACCAGATGCATTAATAATAATGTTTTACTTACCTCCATGTCCCGGTTAGAGTACAGCCCACAATGAGGCTGATCAATTTTAGTGAATGAATGAATGAATGAATGACAGCCATGGAGCTGATATTAACTTTGGGTCTAGTGAAGCAAAGCCATAGCAGTGAGGCCAAATTCCCAAGCCTGCTGGGGCGTGTTTTCAAGCCTTTAATCAACTTGGCTACACTGTGCACTGTTCCTGTCTATGGCAACATAACAAGGGCAACGAGACCTTTTTCTTCAGTGGATTGTCTTGGCCTATTTAATACGGTTCCCATAGAGTATTAATATATCACATCTTGTCCTAGTGCCCAGCTTGCTAAGAATAATAACCTTTCAAAGTTAGAATAGATCTTAGAGACTAATTCATCTGCCTCGTTTTCAGATTAAAGAAGTCTTGGCCCCCAAGAGTGACTTGCTTGAGGTTACATAGGATGTTGATAGAAAATTCAGTTCTGTTAAATTCCTCATTTGGTATTTTTACTAGACCAAAATTCTCACCAATTAGGAAAGAACTTTTATGGATACCTAGAGAGAGAGGAAGAAAAGAAGGAGGCAGAAAGGGAAGGAGAAAGAGAAGGAGAGGAAGGAGGAGAGAGAGGGAAGAGAGCGATCAAGCAAGTCTCTCTCGGCTTGGCAGGACTCCATCACAAAGAAAGAATCAAAGGCCCATGAAATGGAAATGCAATGGTCATTCCATAGTCCAGTTTTCAAATGTTTTACTTGCTTCCAGCTGCCTTTTCTTTCAGGCGAGTCCAAATCCCTTTTAGGCTTGTGTGCTGGTGCTAATTAATTGTTAACTTCAACTTTCTATAAAAAATCTGCAGAGCTGGAAGCCAAAAGTAGAGCGTTGAAATATTTAAAAGCCCCAAAGTCAGTGGTGGTGGGGAACAAGCGGATCAGTGGGAGGAGGTAAAAAGACTATTTCCCCTGGTAGGTGATGGCTAAATCAAGGAAGCTGAGTTTGTTGCATTCCTTTTGAAACGCTTCTTCGGAGTTGTTTCCATTTTCAAAGTCTAGACATCAGAGAAACGCGCCCACCGGTCAGTGCCATTTTTGATCCTCTAGCTGCTTATCATACATATGGCACCTGGAGAATGGCATGATGATATCCAAATGAGGCCAAGCTTCATTAGATTAAGTGAAAATCTTGCAGTGAAACAGATTTAATGCCCCTCTTTGCACACAGCCACACAAATTACAACTGAAAGGCCAACTAAATAGGCCCAAATGTGGCTACTCTGTAACCAGTGGTGAATGTTACTGAATGACAATGGATGAGTTTGACTAATTTGTGTTGTTGCTGGCTAGTAGGAGGAAATTTGGGCCAGTGGGAGAGGGGAGAGAAACAGAAAATGATTTAGCAAAGACAGTTGGATGTCTTTGTTTTCATAGACTCACATATTTGGAAAATTGTGTTAGGGACTATAGGAGATATTTCAATAATACTGAAATGTCGACAGGGGAGAATCTCTGTTCTCTGCACATCATTAAAAGCCAGTGGGTGGAAATATACACTGTGACTCTTGTCAGAGATAAAAGACTTAGAAGAGAAAACTTAGAATACTTCACTTGTTCTAAAAAGAAAGGAGAAATGAGTATCACAGGGCCCTTAGTAATATAAGCTATGTTCTCAAAAAGGGTTTCTGTGAGAATTTTAATCTCACTTTTGACAATACCTTTCAAATCATGTTCTGAGTGCATTTATAAATGTCCAGTGAAAGAAAACTAGTATACTTTATGTTTTCAATGGAGATGTCTTCAATTTGATTTGGGACTCTGGAGCAGAAGAGTAGAGTTTTCTTATAGAACAAATTTACCCAACATCTGCAGGCAATAAGAACTTCCAAGACATATTTTAGAGACTAAGTATAATTTGTAAAGGATTATAAATGTCAACCTCTGGGCAATAGGTCACTAGCTCTTTATTTGGCCCACCATGTATTCCATACTTTGTTATAGATGTATGCCTGGAGCTATTTCAGGTATTTTACTAACCTTAAGCCATTTAATTTTCATAACAACTCTAAGAAGTAAAAATTACAATTATTGCCATATCACAAAGTGAATCTTCTTGTGGATAATGAACAGAAATTGTTGATTCCTAAGCACAAATAACTTCCCTATGTCATCTTCACAGATTAGGAAATCAGAAGGAAAGAAAGGAACTCCGGCACTGACAAGGTTTGAGTCCAGAATTCCAGTGATGTCTCGTTTTTTTTAGAATCACTCACATGGATCTGGATTACTAAATATTTGAGTTTATGTTTACCCATTTTGTAAAACAGGAATAATACCACTTATTATAGTACTACTGTAAGATTAAATAACTTTGCCTACCTGGAAAATGGCTGGAACTCAGTTTATCCAATCATTATTTTTGTAATATTTGCTAGATGCTGGGGTGCAAATATGAGTAAGAAACAGCCCCTTCATCTTTGGTTCTCAGATAAGCAGTACAATCTTAGGCAGCATTTCGGACCTATGAACTAAAATTTCTGTAATGTAATACAATTCCTGATGATTTGTGAACACATTAAGATTTTCAAAGTACTACGTGAAGCACACACAGGATTTCCTGCCGGCCATTTTGGTTCCTCCTTTCTCTGTAATCTAAAATGTACAATAGGATACTCCAGAAAAGTCTTCAGACTATGAATGTGTCAGACCATGTGTTTTGAACTTGGGTTTGGAAAAAATGATCTGTGTGTATGTTTGTGTTTCAACAGTTTCTATTTTTCTATGCTACAAAAATGCCTTTAATCTTAACTACTAATTCCATCATCTGCTCCATCTGCCTTGCTTCTGCCTGTCCACATTCCTGAGGCACTGTTCTGGGGGCAGGCTGCAAGACGCGGTGCCAGATCTCAGCACGGTTACACAACGCAGCGTTCTTTGGAGCTCTGCTTCTCCTCCACCCAGAGCCCCCACAGGGATGGAGAAGCCTAGAACCAAGTATTCTCAGAGTTTCAAAAGTTAAAATTTAGCCAAAATAATGAAATACCTGTTCAGGTTTTATTTTTAAAACAAAAATAACTGTCAAAGGATATTAAAAGGAAAAATCAAGGGACATATATGTGGAATGTGGAAAGGGATCTTCAGATCATCAGAGAGAAAGCTCCAGAAATTAGTTTCTTAGGAAAAAGAAACAAATACTATTTCCTGGTAGACAATGATATGAATCTGAACATAATGAAAACCACAAGGTTTTTCTTGGAAATGAAATTGCCACATGAATGGGATTGTATTTGGGGGAACCTAATGGAAAGGAATATCTCTTTGCAATAAATTGCTATGAATGGCAGGTTCACTAGCAAATGCACCCAGTCTTACAATCTAGGACGCTGTGTTTCCTTCCTCGTGTCTTGAAAATACATTCTTCTTTGTGCTATATTCTGCCTTGAACCTTTACAACACAACCACACTTGGTGGTTTGATGTGCTAAGAGCACTGGTCTGGGAGTAAGGAGATGCTGATTCATCCAGGGCTCTGCCTTCACGTGGCATTTAACTTTTCTGTGTCTCAGAGTTTTCATCTCTTAAGCAAGACAGTTTGACAAGTCAGTCTTGAAGATTCCTCCAATTCTAAGGTTCCTGGCTTTAAAGATTACGCAGTCATCTTGGCTGCAGAGTGATCTAGGCCTTGGAGCTGGGTGGGGGGGTGCTGGTTAAGGAGCCATACCTGTTGCCCACATTGGCTCATTTTCTGCTCTGAGTATTCAGAACACAGCGCATTACCAGTACCAGCGTTCCTTGTTTTCAGTTAGATAAAAGGCCCCAGCTCCTGTGTGGTGGAAGAGGTGGGGGAAGCAGATGAAGCAGAGTCTATAGGAAAGAGAACAAGAGGAGGGGAAAGAGGGAGCAAAGTGGGAAGAAAGAGTAGTAAAGTCTCCCAGAAAAGTCTGCCTTGGCTCAGGGAAGGTGATTACTCCTGGGTGGAAGAAAAGGGAGGGAGGGAGGGAGGCACCAAAGTGCCAAAGAGGAAAGGAGGTAAGGCAGGGCTGGGAGCTTGGCCAGGTAGGTGCCAAGTAAGGGGAGTAGGGATTTAATTTCTTTCTTCCTCATTTCCATCTCTACTGCAAATGCACTCTTCAAAACCTTCAAATTGACAAAGGTTGTTGGAGGACAGTGACCCGCTCAATAATGTTTGGTGCAGACCAGATTGTCTTCTTACACCTGAGGTTCTTTCTACTCAGCAATAAAGCCCAACTTTGTTTTGGAAGAAAATGCTAACTTCCCTTCTCCTTCCCAAGAGAATTTGCTGTATTCATTTGCTCTCTTGAATAGTCCTTGCTTCTGCAAAAGGCAGAGTTCACATTTATTTTTAAAAAGTGCTTGTTTCATGCAGTTTGACACAAGAGCAGTATTTTAGCTGGAAGCCTGGAGCCTCAATTGATTTCAAGGAGATCCGCTGCCATTGACAGAGTGCTTCCCACTGCGCTTTGCAGATGTAAGAAATTCAGCTGAAAACAAGACATGCCAGAGTCTATCAAAGGAGCGGGTGGCAAAGAGACTGATACATGACGGAGAAGCCAGAATCTGAGTTCCAGCCCAGGCTTTGACATAAAGTCATTGATGTTGAGGAAGTCAAACTCTCTGAGATCAAGAATATCGGTACTTTATTTCTTCAAGGATGTTGCAAGTTTCCAGTAATCTTAGAAATATACATTGTTTTAGTACCTATGACTTTCTCTTTCCTGAGAGTCCTCATCAAATAAGAAGAAATCGTTTATTCTCATTTTGGAAAAGGTGTAAAAATTACTTTATGCTGATGTCTCATTTTCAATTCAATTTGAAGAGAGTCAAATACATTTTAACAATATAAGGAGGGTTTTTAGATACTGGGAAAAAGAAAACACCTTGAAATGTTTTTTGGTCTTCATGACAGAGAATAATTAGAAATGACAGAAAGGTTGTGCTACAGAATCTCTGAGAGAAAATAGGTTTGTTTATTTTATGTTTCATTATAACTACAATTTGTCCAATATGATATTCAATTGGGATAACCATTTTGTACACATGCTTCTAACATATTTAAGCTCCGTTTATTTTCTTTAAATCCTTGTTCATCTAACTTTCCTTAGTAAATCCTTTTTTCTTTTTTTCTCCAGAGTGAAGGCAGCAGAATATCCGGCAGTAGTTTGGGTAATGTGAAGTCTTAACTCCTCAGGTTTCTCTCCAAATTCCATGCTTAGAGGGGGAAGAGATCTTAGAGAATATATTTTTTCCCTCAAAATCCATGTTTCATAAATAGTAGAAGGCCAAGTTAATTGCCTTCAGTTATATGAACAATTAGTGGTGGGGTAATAATTTGAATGTGGTTTTCACTGGATAGTCCTTCTTTTCTCACTAGAAGATTTTCATTATTGCTTGTGAGCAAAATTAATGTTCCCTAAAAACAAAATGTCAATGCTTTATATAAGGTGCTAAGATGGGTTGGGGATATCAACCAGGAGTACATTGTAGGTTACATGGCAGTGGTCAAGGGTGAAAGTAAAGAAAACCTGTCTACCAGTGAAAAGAGGGTTTCGTTAGGGAAGATCTCATTGACTCCTTTCCTCAGTGTTTGCTGTGCCATCCATCCCTGCACTCACCAACAACGTAGGCACGAAGATGCGGGGACTTCTGATGGTTGTTCCCTCAATGCAGGCAATGCCTTTTCAGTTTGGCTCCTTTCAACTTCTCCCTTATCCCCCAGAACTTCCAGAAAACTCGAGATTTTGTTAGAGTCACATGTCCATCCAGGTCATCTTCCCTAGAGCTACTCAATTTAGGATGACCCTAGGTAGGCTCTATTCTGGTGGGAGGGAGTATATCTCACTTCCTCTATGCAGCCTTCTCTGTCCCTGTTCTGCCATTTCCAACCAGCCTTGCACTTTCAGATTTGTCCCATTCAGAGTGGAAGTACCACTGACTGTGTCTCGCTCCCCCACCCCACCCCACCAGCTCTCTGTATAATACTCTCTCACTCGGCTTAACATGAAAGGGAAGTAGACCTTCCTTCCTGTGAGGTTACACAGCCTCCCAAAACCTTCTACAAAGTCTTCATGGAAGCCACCACTGCCTCTTTTCTTTGACTTATTTGAGCTTCAGTTTTTCATTTATAAAGTGGGGATAATAATATTATCAATCTTTTAGAATTATTGTGAGGATTACCTCATATTAATAATATGACAGTGCTTTGAACATTATAACATTAGATACATTTCAATTATTACTACAGCAATGATGATTTCTTATTATAGACTCATATAAAAATTCAGCTAATTTTAAATCAAAGACAGACTCAAAATTTGCCCCCAAGACTCTCTCCTGCTTTTCCCTATTGAATGCAGTAGGTATTGAAGTAGAAAGATAAGGATGTACACAGAGTTCGTCATTTGAAAATCTCTGCATAAATCTCCAATGTCAGGGTTTTCTAACCAAGCCAACAAAATTAGCATACTTATTTGGCACAGTCAAGTTCAGTCTGGGACTAATCATTTTTTCCCTTCTTTATAGAAAAAAAAAAAGTTAATATGATTTCACTTGTCACAGATGGTGTTTTCTTCACTCTTTAAAAATAATTTTGGTTTCAAAGTAAAAAATATATATATAGCATTATTCAACATGGCTCAATAAGGAAGGAATCTAGTAAGATTCATGTGCTTTCTCCCATGAGATAAAAAGAGGGTCAAGTAAATTGAAGAGGAAAACCAACAGTTATATAAAGCATTGACATTTTGTTTTTAGGGAAAATAAATAGACATAAATATAAACATACTAATATCTATAGCTACACACCAGAGAGTATTGGGCTATAAAGAGCCTGAAAATATTGACTGGGTGCCTTCAGTCTCCATCATATTCACTGAAGCCAGCAGAATAACTTTACACAATTGCTTCTATTTATTTCTTATGGACCATTACAGCTGTGGAAACAAAGTGATTATCACTGCCCAGTGAGTGTCAAGATTCATTCTTTCATTCAGCTTTAGGTCATGGTTAAAGAGAAATCTCTGAAAACAAACTGCCTGTCTAAAATCCCGGTTCATAACCTCTGTGACCTCAGGCAAATTCCTTCACTTCTCTGTGCCTCAGCTTCCTCAATGGTAAAATGTGGCAAGTAATAGGATTGCTGTGACTACTAAATTGAGTTGATGCATATAACACACTAGTAAAAATGCTTCATACCCAGTAAGTGTTCACTAAGTGTTACTTACAATTAGCTGACTATTGAGCACTTAGTATGTGCCCAGTGCTGGATTTGACAAGGGTATATAAAGATGAAAGATGAAACAAAGTAACAGCCTCAGATCTTTTGGTTCTCACAAGGAAGTGGGAAGACAAAAACTAATTTATGACTCATATATAAATTTAAAAAGGTTAATGATACATGCTGAAAGAGGGAGATACAGCAAGATACAAAAGAGAGATAATCAGGGAAGGGAAGGTGGGGACACGTTTTCTGAGCGAGTGATAACACAGCTAAGGTCTAAAAGATAAATAGGAATTAGTCAGAGGGGAGAACATCTAGGCAGAGGGAACAGCATACTAGAGGTTCATTTGTGAGAATGTGAGAATATGATTGTCCAGGTGAGCCATAGTGGCCTAAGGTGATGGCAGGGAAGAAAATGGAGAGGAGTCAATGATGAATCATATGTTTAGAGGTTAGAGCTCTAGGACTTGGACTGCATAAAAGGCAGGAGGGAGGAGAAAGTGTCAGGACTTTTTCTAGGATTCTAGAAAACACACTAGGTTGAATGGGTGATACCATTCACAAGAAACTGAATGTGATGGCTTGGCACCTATAGCATAGTGATTATGGCATAAGACACATACACCAAGGTTCAAACCAGGCCCGGGGCCAGCTAAACAACAATGATAACTGCAAAACAAACAAACAAACAAAAAAAATAGCCGGGCGTTGTGATGGGCACCTGTAGTCCCAGCTACTTGGGAGGCTGAGGCAAAAGAATCACTTAAGCCCAAAAATTTGAGTTTGCTGTGAGCTGTGACACCCTGGTACTCTACTGAGGGTGACATACTAAGACTTTGTCTCAAAAAAAAAAAAAGAAAAGAAAAAGAAAAAGAAAACTGAATGTTATGCCTGTAGTTTATACTAGCATCCTCTTTGCAAAGTGTATTCTGCAATTACGCCTCATGCGTTAAGTGATTTTTACTCACAGTGGAGGGAAAAAGGTGATTAACTTTATTTAAACTTCCTCACTACACCCTAGAGGCCATGTTTGACTCTTATATCACACAGGAATGCTAGAAATTTGCATAGGAGAAATATTGACAGTAAATTATTACATAAAGGCCTATTAATTGCACACAATAAGAAGTCTTACAATAACTAGGTTAGGTCGGCTCTAGCTGTTCAAAAATATCATGTAGAAACCAGTTTCCCTCTAATTTTCTCTTGTGTCATATTTAGTAGGTCATTCTGTACTCATGGTTCTAAAATGGCTGTACCTCTCCTGGGCATCACATCTTCTTCCCAAACAGGAGGAATTTGGTAGGACCACAAGTTCTGTGTGTCCTTTTATTTAGGAAGGAAAGCCAGGAGATGTCCCTATACAACCCACTGAAAGATCAGAGGTAGCTGGAGAAAAGGGGATCAGAAAGAGCATTGTATGTGCCAACTAGTTGTTTTTTCCATAGTTCTTATGCACTTTAAATTTATACAATTATTAAGATTATTCCAATACATATTTGGAAACTAAGGCTTAGAGATTTTCAGCAAATCGGTTGAACTCAACCAGCATATTAAGTTATAAAACCTGGGTTCAAATTCTTTAACCTTAAGACTCAACACTCCTAATTTCTTTACACTATACTTACTTGCATCTTAAAAGATTCTGAATCAAGAAAATTTTTAAAAAAGAATGCCATAGCATATATATTTTTAAAGATATAATCATGACAGAACAGAATATTTTCATGGTCTAAGTACATATTTATATATAATAATGATACCCTAAAAATGCAACCCTCAGTGAGGTTAATAAAGTAACTCTGATGGCTTCAATTGCACCAGTTTTCTTCATTCTATAGTAAAATCTTAAGCCAAAGAGACATTGTTAATAGACCAAGATAAGAAGAATTTAAAAAACAGAAGCTGTTCGGTGGACTAATGGACATCTCCTTGAATAGCATAAATTATCTTCTTGCTAAAAAAATAATAAATGCAAAGGAAATGGTTAGTTTTAAAGAAAAAGTAAACTAGTAAATGAGAGGAAAAAGGACATATTTACTCTACATTTTTTGTGCTGTGTCAGGATATGCTTTTTTTCTTAGCTTTATGGAAACTTGGACTTGCATTTAGCTACCTTTCGTAGAACGTGAAAAGTGCAAATCCTATTGTCAGGTTATGTCTGATTTGAATATATATTTTGAAAGCTAAAATTATCATCTACATTCTCTACCTGACTATATTTGTGGTTTAAATCAGACAGAATATTCTGCCCATTTATCTCAGCTGCCAAGTGCTACCATTTTTAGTGGAAAAAAAAGAAAATACATTATCAGAAATAGTCCAATTTGCCTTGATCCTATTTTTGTAAATGAAGGCATTACCAAGTAGGAGATAGTCTAGGAAGAGAGAGCTTTCATTTGTTACTCCAGATCAATTTGATTCAGCTGGGATAGAATATTAGTTTATCTCAATCTACCTAGAAGGCTGCCCAAGTCTTCACTCCATGAAGACAAGGCTTTTGCAAGTGAAAACAGAAGCTTCCAATATAGTGCCAAGATGTGAATGGGTAAAATTTAATCACAGAAAATGCCATTTCAAAAGGAATTCTGCCAATAAACATTTTTTAAAGTTTTTTCAGCCTATAGCTCCATAAGTAAGAAAAGGAAGGAGATAAGGGATTTCCTCCTACTTTCCAGTTACTGCAATTCTAGTTTATTCACCTTCTGCAGATAAGAAAATTGAGTCTTAAAGAGGTTATATGATTCATTCAAGGTTATGTAACTTGTCAACAGGCGTGCTGAAAACTGAGAGAAGGTATAGATGACTCCAAACCATTTGCGTAAGCCAGCCTAACAGAATTCACAGTTTTCACTGGAAGAGGTGCAGTAGAGAAGGAAATGGGTTTTAGTGAGAATAAGAAATTAGTGCAGGAAAGACAGGAACTTGCTACAGTCAGAGGTCAGAACTCTGGACAGCTCTGGATCACTTTTGAAGTTCCTTTCCACCTCCATTTTCTCTCCACTTCAGTCTGTTTACCTGCCTTTCCCCCATTCATAGCAAGAGCTTTCACTATTGCTTACATCCTTCTTACGTTATTTGAATAATTATTCTAGAGATATATAGATGCAGATGTAAATATCTGGAAGGAAGAAACATGATGCAATGTATACAGAGTCAACTATGAGTTTGGTCCTGAATCTGTAACTTACAGCAAGGTATTAGGTAAATCATACAACCTATTTTTTTTTTATCTTTTTCTTCTTTCTCTTCATAAATGAAGCATATGTATGTACATATTAATTAATAAAATGATGATGTCTAGGTTTCTTCTCAGATCATATAACAGATCCTGAGGGCAATATTACCCATCCCCCTCCATACCAAGTCCCTTTCAGGGAAACATTTCAGGGCTCATTTTGTTACAAGTGACACAAAAACCAAAAGATCACTCAAACTAGATTAAACAAAGCAACAAACTTCATTGGTCTGTGTCACTGAAAAACCAAGAGAAGTATTTATATTCAGCATAGCTCAGTCCAGGGATTCATGGCTCCTGTGCTCAACATCCCTTGAATGGGCTTATTATAAGTGAGGACTCTGGTATGGTTGCTGTAGCATAAATAGCAGCGTTGTGATTGGGATTCCTTCGATGTCTGCACTCCCAGGCCATGGAGAAGGTGCTGGTTATTAGCCATTCCTGTGCTCTATCAGGGGTATAGTATTTCTACCAAGAACTAAGTTTCTTATGGTAGTTCTTATCAGTCCTGAGACACACAGAGTGGGTACCACAGAGAAAGATAGAGGGGGTTCCAAGTTATCAGGAGGAGGGAAAAGAGATGCTGCAATGGCAGAAACAACTGATGATCACTTCGTGGGTTTCCTGTATATATCTGATCCTTTAGAATTTCACGTAGTTTCAGAGAAAAGAAAAATAATCACCTATTGAGTATCATAGCTTTAAAGAAATTTACCTGTGAGATAGAAAATAAATATTTGAATAAATAAATAATTTAACTGAAAAGTCCCTGGGGCCTAAAAGCATACTAGTTTCAGGGAAGCCAAACCCTAGCAGAAGAAGGCTGATCTGAACTTAGGGACAGCATGGCCAGTGTTCTTATCCCTGAAATTTAGTGTCGTCTTTGACGTATGGACGAAGTCCTGTGCAGAATCAAAACCTGATGAACTCGAATCAATCAGCCCACAGCAAGTTCTTTTACAACAGCCTTCTCTGATGCAAGGTCTTTCCATAGTGAATGTAACACTATGATGTCACTTGGGTTATGTTCTGCAGAAAAAAACTCAAGCTAAAGAAGTCTGAGCCAAACTGACAACATGTAAAACACGAAGCTCAGTATCTGGCACCTAACAAGGGCTCAGTAAACGATAACCTTTAACTTGTTCTTAGACAATGTTATGGAATTATTATAACTTACTCTCAGCGAGACATACTTTTTTATGACATCATAGCTGTCTGCAAACTATGCCTTCCTCTGTGAGCATGTGGTCTCTTTCTGGCAGGGAGTCCTTAGGACCAAAGTTCTCACCACTAATTATTTTGGTGAAGCACCACATTGACCCAGCCACTCAGTAAGTTATCATAGTAGGAATACATTTATTTCATTTTTATATTTTTAGTATTCTTTTATTTTGATGATGCTTTGAAAACTTTTTTTCTTAATGTGAAGAAGGCATATGTACATAGGATTATATTGATTCTTGGCCTGAATAGCTGCTTTTAAAATCTAATACCATTTTGCATACATTTTTGGAATACAATTCACATTTATATAATCTAATTCTGTACTATACTTGTCTTTTGTTGAGCCTCCAATATTTTCAAACTGTTTGTGAATCCTTTTCTAATTGTTTCTCCATCTGATAGCCCAGATTCCTGATTCATTTTCAATACCTTTATTCTAAATCTTGAAAATAGAAAGCTCTGTCCAGTTCCTACCATCAGTCAACTTGTTAATAGTATATATGTCCATTCACTGGAAGCAAATTAATATGGCATAATGCATAAAGAGCATGGAACTAGATATAGGAAGTTGAAGGCCATCCACATATTCTTCATGCTGCTTTACCCCATTCATAGGCTTGTGGTTGTCAGAACAACATACCACAGTCTCCAATCCTCCTTCAGGAAAGGACCCAGCTCTAGGGAGTGTGCTCAGTAGATAGTCCCCAGCTGTCAGCTCCTTCAGGGTCTGCCTTGACTTCAGAGAGCCTTTTTGTCTAAGGTCATGCTTTTCCCAGAGCCACCACCCAATTCAGAACACTCTGATAGCTAATACTTGCTCCAGAGCTCTGTCAGGTTGCCAAGAGATTGTCAGACTTACATCGCTGTTCAGCTTCATTCTCTGCTTAGTTCTGCTTCCTCCCCCTTCACTTGCCTGCTTCCACTGAACCTAACGGTGGCTGATCTCAGTTCTTTTAATGACTCAGCCAAAGCATTACACCCAAATAATCCCCATAGTTTTCAATAACAGGTATGTTTAACCAAATGTCTTTTTTTTTATTTTTTTTTTTAAGCAGTTCAATATATCTTATAGCATTTGGTGTATGGGAATGGTATTCATATTTGAATGGTATGGTATCTATCACAAAACTCAATTGTAATTTTTCAGCATAGAAATCCTAAAAGAATAAAGTATATATGGGATAGTACAACTGACACTCAGTATTTGTATATTGTACAATGTGACACTAATAGTCAACCCGTGGCTACATCTTTGGTGAGGATTAGAAACACAGATTCATCATCATCATAATCAACAATGGTATTTCAGTCAAATATCTTAGGTGCCATAACTGCAAAGGGAAGCACAAATGTCTTTTAGTTACAGCATACATATTTTTATAATGATCTTTTCCCAGACATCACCCGAGAGCAACATAGTGTTTCTGCTAAAAATTTAATGTTTCTTTTCCAATTTTCATTAATGAATACAGAAGTAATTATGTTAAAGTTAACAGTTTGGCCCATTATAAAGTAATTTAAGCCAAGACTCATCACAATAAACATAACTACAATAAATAAAAGTCTCTAACAAGGAAAAAATGGTTTCCAAAACATGGATTATCTATTCCATTAAAAAATGATTTACTATTAAAGCAAAGGCTCCTGCAGACCACAAGTTTTGTCTACTTAAGAATTCCACAACCTTTCAGATGTTGAATTTTTTTCATCTTATTATTTAGTCTCTGCAACTTTCTACACTGGCTCTGCTATTGCTGCAAATACCTCAGCTAATTTTCAACACCCTGGTTATTAATAATAATCAGAAAGAAACAGCATTAAGCATTTACATAAATTTTTCAATTCATTTTTTCACAAATAATGTCATTTGATCCTTTTGGTCTTGAAAGTCATTATGTTATTTCCAAGGAAGTGATGAAAATGTTATATTTCTTGGCGTGGATGCGAAGAAAAGGGAACACTTTTACACTGCTGGTGGGAATGCAAGTTATTACATTCATTCTGGAAAGATATATGGAAAACACTTAGAGATCTAAAAATAGAACTGCCATTCAATCCGGTAATTCCTCTACTGGGCATATACCCAGAAGACCAAAATCACATCATAACAAAGATATCTGTACCAGAATGTTTATTGCAGCCCTATTCGTAATTGCTAAGTCATGGAAAAAGCCCAAGTGCCCATCGATCCACAAATGGATTAATAAATTGTGGTATATGTACACCATGGAACAATATGCAGCCTTAAAGAAAGATGGAGACTTTACCTCTTTTATGTTTACATGGATGGAACTGGAAAATATTCTTCTTAGTAAAGTATCTCAAGAATGGAAGAAAAAGTACCCAATGTACTCACCCCTACTATGAAACTAGTGTAGGGCTTTCACATGAAACCTGTAACCCAGTTGCAACCTGAGAATGGGGGGAAGGGGGCAAGGGAGGATAGTGAGGGGGAGGTGGGTAGAACGAGGGGGACAGATGGGATCACACCTGTGGTGCATCTTGCAAGGATATATGTGAAATTTAGTAAATGTAGAATGTAAATGTCTTAGCACAACAACTAAAAAAAAAACGCCAGGAAGGCTATGTAGACCGGTGTGATGAAAATGTGTCAAACGGTTTATGAAACTAGTGTATGATGCCCCATGATCATATCGATGTGCACAGCTATGATTTAATAAAAATTTATTGTTTCTTCAATCTCAGTTTTTGAAATTGGTCTGTTTAAGAGATCTATTTCTTCTTGATTAAATCTAAGAAGAGGGTGTGATTCCAAGTATTGATCTATTTCTTCAACATTGTCAAATTTCTGGGCATAAAGTTTCTTATAGTATTCAGGGATGATCTCTTGTATTTTTGTGGTATCTGTTATTATTTCCCCTTTATTTTTGATTGAGGTGATTAGAGATTTTATTATTTTGTTTCTAGTTAATCTGGCTAAAGATTTGTCAAGTTTATTTATTTTAAAAAAAGTTTTTGTTTCTTCATTT
>CAUYPK010039880.1:0-43547 GCA_963574355.1 Loris lydekkerianus | reverse complement strand
CTGTAGTCCCAGCTGCTCGGGAGGCTGAGGCAGAAGAATCGCAGAAGCCCAAGAGCTGGAGGTTGCTGTGGGTCCTGTGACTTCACGGCACTCCACCGAGGGTGGTAAAGTGAGACTCTGTCTCTACAAAAAAAAAAAAATTAAAAAAAAAAAAAAGTGACGAAATTGGATATTTCAGGAAATATTTAAGCAAAGTATTGAAAAGATGGTCTGACTTCTCTTTACTGCTTGGAGTAAAATGCAAGAAGAAACAACTGATTTAAAGTTGAAATTTTTAACCAAAAGGGAAGCATAATTGGAACATTCTCAGTCTGTCAATGTTAAAAAGAACAAGAAAGTCTGTTCGGGAGAGAATGTAAAGGATGTGAGCAAGGCCCTGAGTGATAAGGAGGTTAGTACGGATCAGTCATCTCAACAGAAGCCTGGTGCTGTTCTCCAAGATGATGGGGAGATTAGTCAGCAATCTGGAGGGAAGCCAGAAGCTGTTATTCAAGACAATGGAAAAATAACTCCTCCCACCCAACCAAGGTGATTCATAGATTACCACGATTGCCAATTCCTTCATAGGCCCAGAATACCAGGATCCTAGAGACAGAGGGAAGTTTTAAAGGAGAGACCACTGGAGCCTGTGGGACCTCAGGGCTCACTGCCACTGCTGGTGCTACCTCACAATTCGGGCTCTGTGCCCCAGGCCCCAGTGCTATCCATGGTCTGCCTGTAGCCTAGACATGAGGGCCCTGGTGTAGTATGTGCTACATCCATAGGAGCCATGGAGGAATGGATGCCTCCACCGAGATTTCCAAGATGCACAGGAAGGCCACAGGGTCAAGAAATCAAGACTGGGAATCAGGAAGAGAGCTGCCATAGGGATGGGGTCCCTACAGAAAGCCCTCCTGTGGATAGGGAAATCTCAAAGAGCCCTCATTAGGGCAATTTCCAGTGGTGGTGCCTCCCAAAACCATAAAGACAGTACCAGGACCACCCACAGTTTGGGGGGCTAACTCTTGCCCAGCAAAGCTCCAGGTATGGGACTGCCAACTCAAGGGGTCTAGAAGTTGAGATCCTTGCAGAACCTCTGTCCCAACAGACCTGGAGGGCAGAACGTTGTAAAAGAGGGGTTAAAGATAATTCTCAAGCTTTAAGGTCTAACAATGGTGCTTTATCAGGTTTGGGACTTACTTGGGACCTATTTCCCTTTTTAAAACCACCTTCACAGGGTTAATGAGAACACAAGCCAGGCTTTGAGCAGGATGATAATTAGGCATCCCTCAGGGTGCACTGATACACTTCAATCCACTCTCCTGCATCTGCTAACTAACTGAGAGTCCTGCAGCGTGCTGACCACCTGCTAACTGAGAGTCCTGCAGCATGCTGACCACGTGCTAACTAACTGATAGTCCTGCAGGATGCTGACCACCTGCTAACTGAGAGTCCTGCAGCATGCTGACCACCTGCTAACTAACTGATAGTCCTGCAGGATGCTGACCACCTGCTAACTCACCGAGAGTCCTGCAGTGTGCTGACCACCTGCTAACTCACCGAGAGTCCTGAAGCATGCTGACCACCTGCTACTAACTGATAGTCCTGCAGCGTGCTGACTACCTGCTAACTCACCAAGAGTCCTGCAGGGTGCTGACCACCTGCTGATTAACCAAGCATCCTGCAGCGTGCTGACCACCTGATGACTAACCGAGAGTCCTGCAGCATGCTGACCACCTGCTAACTAACCGAGAGTCCTGCAGCGTGCTGACCACCTGCTAACTGAGAGTCCTGCAGCATGCTGACCACCTGCTAACTAACCAAGTGTCCTGTAGCATGCTGATCACCTGCTAACCTACCAAGCGTCCTGCAGCATGCTGACCACCTGCTAACTGATAGTCCTGCAGCATGCTAACCACCTGCTAATTCACCAAGAGTCCTGCAGTGTGCTGACCACCTGCTAACTAACCAAGCGTCCTGCAGCACGCTGACCACCTGCTAACTAACTGGTAGTCCTGCAGCGTGCTGACCACCTGCTAACTCACCAAGAGTCCTGCAGCGTGCTGACCACCTGCTAACTAACCAAGCGTCCTGCAGCGTGCTGACCACCTGCTAACTCACCGAGAGTCCTACAGCGTGCTGACCACCTGCTAACTGCCCAAGCGTCCTGCAGCATGCTGACCACCTGCTAACTCACTGAGTGTCCTGCAGCATGCTGACCACCTACTAACTAACCGAGTGTCCTGCAGCGTGCTGACCACCTGCTAACTCACTGAGAGTCCTGCAGCGTGCTGACCACCTGCTAACTAACCAAGAGTCCTGCAGCGTGCTGACCACCTGCTAACTCACCAAGAGTCCTGCAGCATGCTGACCACCTGCTAACTAACCGAGTGTCCTGCAGCATGCTGACCACCTGCTAACTGCCCAAGTGTCCTGCAGCATGCTGACCACCTGCTAACTCACTGAGTGTCCTGCAGCATGCTGACCATCTGCTAACTAACCGAGAGTCCTGCAGCGTGCTGACCACCTGCTACCCGCTTCCCCATTTTTTGTAGAGATCGAGTCTCTGATGCTAGAATCATAAGATCTTTTTGCTCAAGAATTGCTTAAAATGTTTTTCAGATCCAGAGTTTCATTAGAACAGCTGGTGCCAACAGGTTTGAAGACTCTTAGCAAGGAACCAACTCAGTACATGAATGGGCTTTCATCATCTTCCTGTCCTACAACTTCACCCTTCATCTCTCAACCAATCAGGGATCCCCAAGCTTCAGCCCTTGTCCAGACACCTTTAAAACTTTAATCCCAAAGCTCTTGGAGAGGTGGATTTGAGGTATCTTCCCCTCTCCTGGTTCAGCTGCTCTATAATATTAAACCCTCTTTCTTCTGCACCCCCCATGTCTCAGTCTGTTGGCTCACTGGACATCAGGCAATCAAATCTATTAGAGTTACATTTACTTCTTTTTTATTTCTGTATTATGATATTGGACTGTCTTGTCTATCCCATGACTGTTCTATCATTATATTTTGGAAACACATAACTAACTTGTTTGATTTCACATTCACAGCAAGAATAAAATATGCCTCAGGATGAATCTTACCCTGAGTATCACTCATACTTAATTGAGATGATGTTCACATGAGACTTTGGACTCTAGGCCTCTGAGTTGATGCTGGGATGAGTTAAGACTTAGAGGACTGTTGGGATGGAATAGATGCATTTTACATGTGAGAAGGACATGAATTTGGGGGGGCCTGGGATGGAATCCTATGGATTGAATATCTGTGTCCCTTTAAAATTTGTATGTTGAATCCTAACACCCAAGGTGAAGATATTTGGCACTTGATTAGTTCATGAGGATAAAGTCCTCGTGAATGGAATTGGTGCCCTTAGCTCTTTCATTGCCACCACCGCGTGAGGACACAGTAAAATGATGGCTGTTCCGGAGGTTCACTTGAGCCTGAGAGGGTGAGGTTGCCGTGAGCTATGATAGTGCTGCTGCACTCTAGACAAGCAACAGAGACAGAACCTGTATCAAAAAGAAAAAAAATGAAGAGGACCCTCACCAGATGCCAAATTTGCTGGCACCTTAATTTTATACTTCCCCGCTTTCAAAACTGTAAGAAATAAACTTCTGTTGTTTAAACTACTCAGATTATGGTAGTTTTTAATAGCAGCCTGAATAGATTACAACATCAAATACTGAAGTAGGGCTTCAGTAAGGATTGTTTGAATAAATAAAATGAAATAATGTTGCGCATATGCCACTGACTGCCTTTCCTCCAACCTGTCTCTATGACTCACAAAGTACCTAATTCAGAATCACAGGGAACGCATCCAGTTTTTTTTTCTCCTTCACTTTTCATATCCTATCAACCATTAACTCTGTCAATATCATCTCCTCCAAACATGTCACCTTGGTCCACATCATGCCTTATTTGGGCAGTTATAATCTGACGCCTTATTACATTACTGTATCAGTCACTCCCTGGCCTTTGTCTTATATCTTTATTTTTTCCTTTTTTTCTTTCTTTTTCTTTTTTTTTCCATGATACAGCCAGAGTAACCTGAATTATTTTTCCTAAAAACAAAAGAAAGCAAAAAACAAGGCCACGTGTAACTCCCATTCTTGAAATTCTTTTAAAGATATTACTTGCTCCAGAATGAAATCCAAACTTTTTTCACTGTGTGTCCTTATCCCCTTGAGAACGTTTCCAGCTTCCCCTCTCAGCTGTCCCTCCTTCCCATTCTGTTGTCAGATCACAGTACATGACTTCCAGGACTGTGTTGACTTTGACCTTCAGCATACTGAGCACATTCAGTCCTTGTCTCAGAAGCCTCTTCCTGCCAAGTCACTTTTTCTCGGCCCTTCATCTGAGCTTGAAGAGCACCTCTTAGGAAACTTACTCTAACTTCCCTTAACCAAAGCAAGCATAGATGCGGCCCCCTTCTCCAGAACCCAAGGCATGCAGTCCTCACATCCTGTAGCACTTAACACCATAAGCTGCTAGTGCTACAGGCATATTGTATGCTGAGCCTGTGTTTTATTCAATGATATATTCTCCGTACTTTGTACGGTATCTGGGAAATTATCAACACTTAATAAATATTTGTTGAATGAGTAGATACAGTGCAAAGTAGCCTTTGGCCAAGGCAATGGTTACAGTATTAGCAAATCTGTGCCTTTTTTCCCCCCCTTCAGAATAGTTCACTTAGATTTATCTTGATCTGTTATGCAAGCTGTAACTAAAAACGACTGTGCTTGACACTGACTATAAAAATACCACTGTACAGACTGTGTTTTTAAAAACCAATATTGAAGCTCAAATCATTTATAGTAGTGTCCATATTAAATGCTCTCTACCTACGTTCACTAAGTGTTGAAAGATTTATTTTTTTACATTTTCCTACAGATTTCTCCTCCAGCTGCTTCCATTACAGCTTCCCTTACTTGGTCTACACTGTTGCTAAATGCAAATAAATCAGACTGTGTCACAGAATCCACCTGATTCCAGGAGTAAGCAGTCGTCCTATGAATCATCCATTGAATCACTCAACATAACAAGCTACTAATCTAACCAGGTATTTGTAGGTACATGTGGAGGTTGGTTTGACCTGCAGAGTTCTGCCTACACTTCGACACTAGAAAGTTTCACATTTGAAGGTATTAGGGGAATATGGTACACACCTCCTCACTGGCGCTCCCTTTTATGTGTATGGAATTGAGGGATTTGGTTTTAACTTTCTGGATACTTCTTGACACAGGTTGTCAGTCATTATGTCACCTATGATCACTGTCCTCTCAGAATCATCATTTTTTGTCTTTTTGTTTGTTTGGTTATTTAGAGACAGAGTCTCACTTTGTCACCCTTGGTAGAGTGCTGTGGCGTCACAGCTCACAGCAACCCCGAGCTCTTGGGCTTAGGAGATTCTCTTGCTTCAGCCTCCTGAGTAGCAGGGACTACAGGCACCCACCACAACGCCCAGCTATTTTTTTTGTTGCAGTTTGGCCGGGGCTGGGTTCAAACCCATCACTCTGGGTATATGGGGCCAGCATCCTACTCACTGAGCCACAGGTGCTGCCCCATTTTTTATCTTAAACCAAGAAATTATAATGCACTTCATTCCATGTGTGTAATTATCCAATGTGTAAATATTTGAATTCTGAAAAATCTTATACTTTGAAGATTTATTATTCATCTTTACCTATATATATGTGTGCATTATCATATTTTACATATATTTATTTTATCATTAAAAATATCAACAAAAGAATATGTTTTTACAGTATTCCCAGAAAGTTAGCCTGACTGACATATGAATGGGACGCAAAATGAGAAAGCCTGGTGTTGAGGGCTGAAATGTGTTTCCCCCAAATTCCTGTGTTAAAGCCCTAACCTATAGGGTGATGATGTTTGGAGATGGGGCCTTAAAGAGATGACTGAGATCAAACGAGGTCCCACAGGTGGAGTTCTCATCCAGTAAGACCTTTGTCCTTATAGGAGGCGGAAGAGACCCCAGGACCCCAGGAGGTGCACATGCACAGAGAGAAGGCCATGTGAGGACGCGGCAGGCAGCACCTGTGAGTCACAGGGAAAGGCTCCAGGAGAAAGGGACGCTGCTGCCAACTTTACCTTGGACCTCCAGCATCCAGAATTGTGAGCAAATACATTTTCCTGTTGTTCAGCCACCTAATCTGTTGCATTTTATGATGGCAACTCTAGGAAACCATGACACCTGGCTTTTACTCCTGATTTTTAACACTTATAGCTGTATGCTGATAAGGGTGACATCTAGCTCCTGAATTTCAGTGCCTCCTTTGAGAGAAGAAGGTAAGTAGAAATGTCATTTTTATAGGTCCCTTGTCAGATAACGAAGTCACAACTTATGGCAATGGTCCTCTGTGGCCTTTTAAAGTATTACGTGATCACTTTCAATTACCTTTATCGTATCAATACTTACTAAGATAACAAAAAATTATGTTATTTTTTCCTGAACATTGAAGACCTGTTGAATTGGTTCTGAGTGATGACATGTTATTTCACTTTGGGATGCTGGTCAGAAGAGAGGAGAGTGCCTGGAGGTTGACATTTCATGGAAGGGATCCCAACTTTACCAGCTGCTACCTAGGTGTCTCCTAGCAAGTTATGTACTCAACTTCTCAGAGTCTCAGTTTCTTTCCCTATAAAATAGGGCTCCAAACACCTCTAGCACAGAGAGTGGAGGGCTAAGAGAGAGCATTTAGTCCCTGGCACTTGGGTTGCATCTAATGAAGAACATGTTTGGTAGAATGAGTGTGGTGCCAGCGTGTGGGAAGCTCTGTCTAGATGTCTTGTCTTGTTGCGTCCTTTACTTTTCAGAGAACAAGATAATAGCAGCACAGCAGCTAAGAATTAGTGAGGACTCACATGTGCCAGGCATCAGAACCATGGTGCTTCCCTGGCTGAATTTAATCTTCACACCTCCCCTATTATAATGAATTTATGCTACATTTAAGAAAACTAAGGCCTAAAAAAGGGTTAAGGTTGAGGATGAACAAATACGATATGAGATATAATTTTACTAAGAAATATTCGTTGTTTATTTAGAATTCAAATTTAGCTAAGCATCCTGTATTTTCATCTGGCAAGGGCATCCAGGAGAGGTGAACTTGCCCAAAGGTTGCACAAGAGACAGGTTTCAACTCCTTGTTAATGGCCCCACGGAGCCCTGAATCTTACCCTTACGTTTTACAGATTACATTTGATTTTAAAGGAAGACTATTTGGCTGGGAGAGAAGAAATGAAGCTAGGAGTTAACCTAGCTGGTAATTGGAATAAATTCATAGATTTGGCTGATTGTAAATAAGGTCAAGGCAAAGGCTTCAGGAAAGCTCCGGGCTCTGACTGAGAACTTAGGGCCCTAATTAGTTGGGCAATCTGCTTTGACATCAGGAGCAGAACAAAGTTTAAAAGCAAGGTTTCTTTTTTCAGAGTTGTTAAAAATATCTCTATTTTTTCCCTTGCATTGGAAAACATTTCCTGAATTGGAAATAATGCTACAGCTGAAATAGCTGCAAGCAAGCTAGAAAATGGCTATTAGGCGTGCTTCTTTGTAGAAGATTGTACTCTGCGGTTTCTTCATCACTAAGTCCTAGTGGATCGCAGCCCTCTCTGCCTGTGTGTGGACAGGTCATTAAGTATCTAACCTGGTTCCTGCCGCCCTTACAGGGAAACAGGAAAGTTCGCACTACAGAGTAACATAGAGATCTGGTAATTACACCAATTAGGAGGTGTGAATATCATTTACACCACTCTGCTCCCCTTCCAGGCAGCAAAGAATGTAGCCAAAAAGTAGGCAGAATGTCTGAAAAAAGATATTTTGTAGGAGGAAAATATTGGATTTAATTAATTTACACGATTTATTTTTCCCCATCACATAAGAGCTATTTACTTATTTATTTTGTAGGAAGACCATGAGGTGGCTTGTCGATTATAGCCAACTGCCTGCAGAGTGTGCTCAAATTTGAGTAAATGAAAGAGAACAACAGGATAGATAAATAAACCTAAAATAAAATATACATTAAAACAATATGTGCTTGTCTAAGCCAAAGGCAAGATTGAAACCCATCAGTAATTAACTGCTTAGATGATAGAATATCATCGGTTTAAAAACAAACAAACCAAAAAAAAAAAAAAAAAAAGAAAAGAAAAGAAAAAAAAGAAACCTCTTAAACTATAATAAACTTGCCAGTAAAAGTATCTTTTATTATTTTTTTTTTTTTTAGAAACAGAGTCTCACTTTGTTGCCCTCGGTAGACTGCTGTGGCATCACAGCTCACAGCAACCTCCAGTTCTTGGGCTTAGGCGATTCTCTTGCCTCAGCCTCCCTAGTAGCTGGGATTATGGGTGCCCACCACAAGACCCTACTATTTTTTTGTTGCAGTTTTGGCCAGGGATGGATTCGAACCCTCCATCCTCAGTATATGGGACTGGTGCCCTACTCACTGAGCCACAGGTGCTGCCCCTGAAAGTATTTTTTAAATTAAGTAACTGAACTGTGCAATTGCTTTTTTAGAGATACCAAATTTTATTTCACTTTGGGACACTGGTCAGAACGGAGAACCTGAATTTTGAAATTTCACAGAGCAGATCCATCCCAGGTACACCAGCAGCTACCTATGTGCCTTCCAGTAAGTCACTCAACTTCCCAGGCTCTCTGCTTCTTTTCCGGTAAAATAGGTCTTGGAACCACTCTAGCACTTGGGATTGTAAGGCTAAGTGATAACATTGGGTCCCTGGCGTGTGGTTGCATCTAACAAACCATGTGTTGTTTAGAGTTTAGAAGGTATTCAAGGACTATAGAAACACAACTTGAAATTATATACTGACCCAAGAAACAGAACATTGTTTTCAGCATTCCTTTCTTTTTTGCCATGGCATCATAGCTCACAGCAATCTTATTATACACCTGGGCTCAAGCAATCCTTCTGCCTTAGTTTCCGGAGGCACCTGCCACAACCCCTGGCTAGTTTTTCTATTTTTAGTAGAGATAGGATGTTGTTCTTGCTAGGCTGGCCTCCAGCTCCTGAGTTCAGGTGATCTTCCCGCCTCAACCTCCCCAAGTACTGAGATTGCAGGCGTGAGCCATGGAGCCTGGCCTGTTTTCTGTGTTTTTACCTTAGGTTTCATTAGAGACATTCGTATCCACTCTTGCCATCTTCCTGTCAACTCTCTTGAACAGCAGTTAGAGTAATCTAGCTGTTGCCTTTAGAATAAAATCTAACTGCTTTCCCCCGACCCAGGAGGACCCCCTGGCCTGGCTCCTCCTCACACTGTAGCCTCATCCGGTCCTGGTCAGCCTCTCTGGCCTTGAATTGGTTCATCACTCGCAGCAGGTTCTTCCCTGAGTTGGCACCTGTTTCTTTTCTATCGCTGTTTCCTCGCTGGCTGCACTTCCTGCTCTGTGTAACACTGCACCCCGTCCTTATTCTTTACAGTGTGGACAGTGTGTTCCCTCAGAACAGTCGCCCACTTAGCACTCAGAGTGCTAATCCACCGTCTCCTCCAGTTAGACTGGGAGCTTTGTGTAGCAACCCCCAGACTCCTATTAGTTCTGAAAGCTCAAGGGGTAACATCGTCTGTGCCTGTACTGGGAGCTAGAGGGACATTTGTTGAACAAGTGAGTGATGAATTTGCATGTGCTCCCTGCTAAACCAACTACCTGTGTTTGGAGGGGCGGGGATTCTGAACAGTGGAGAGCTTTAGGCTTTCTTCAAAAGTAGGGACAGCATTTCTGGGTGGGTCATCACGTCTCTAGGTGATAGGGTAGATCGGATTTTAAGTCAGGACTGGACTTAATTAGTCAAAATGGAAGCTGCTGGGACAATCTGCTCTATTAAAAATGAAATGGGCTGGGCAAAATGTTTGCATTTGGGGAGATCAGGTAGGGGTCTACTGCAGAGTCCGGCTTGGCATGGTGGCATTTTGACTGCACAGACGGCAGTAGAGATTGAGAAGATTTAAGAAATTCCAGAGTTTCTTCTTAAAAGGTTAATTCAGGACTTCTCTAATTTTAGTGTGCTTTACAAAGTGTTCGGCCCTAAACTTAGTTTCTGATTTAAAAAGTCTAAACTGACCCCTGAAAATCTGCATTTCTAACAGGTTTCCAGATGGTGCTGATGCCACTGTCCAGGAGACCACACTCTGGGAGCCACTATTTTAAATTCAGAGGATGTGTGATAGATTCAATGTTGAGCATAAGAGAGAGAGTAGTAAAAAAAAAAATCTATATTTTTGCTTAAACCACGTTGTCATTCACTGAAATAGGGGTAACTAAAATTTTAGAGGAAGAACTCAAGAGTTCTTGATTTATGTATTGAGTTGGAGGATCATTTAAGGCCAGTAAGAAGAAAAAAATGTTGAAAAGATCAATGGATACACATGCCTGGAATTCAGAAGTGTGCACTGAAATAAGGTATTAATGTTTTACTTTCAATGTGTTGACAACAATTAATATTGTGTCAACAACAATTGTGTTGTGTTGACAACAATTAATATTGGGGAAAGTTTTTCTGAGTGAGGGAGAAGTGTACCTAGGAGCCAGCTTTGAAAAAATGCCAAGGTTAAGTGGATGTGCACTGGAGAATTAGTCCACAGAGAATACGAGAAAGGAGAAGAGAGAAAGTATGAAGGGACCCAAAGGTAAAGTCTGTTTCAAAAAGCAGAGTATAGGCAATAGTGTGATAGTGCCCAGCTGTCTGGAGAGGGTGAATCTGGGAACGCCTGACGAGTTGAGTGCTCAAGTGGTCATCAGGGATCTTGGCAAGGCTGTCGCGTTGGAACAATCAGTGTGGAAGCTGGAATGAGGAGATTCATGAGCAAATGGGAGTTTGTGAAGTACAAACTTGAGAGAACAATGAATAAATAATCATTTCCCTCTAAAGTCTCCTTTATAGAAGAAAAACATATTTTTAAATTTTTTATCTACTTTTTAAATAGGTAAAACATGCATGCATATGTTTTAAAAGATAGAGTGACCTAAAAAGTTATTTTATTGAAAGGTTTTACTTGTAATGTCTCTTTGTTCACTCTTTTTTTGACCCTCTACACTCAACTCTGGTAGGTAAACTCTTGTATTCGTTTCCTGTATATTTTTCTAGTTTTACTAAAAATAATTTTTGAAGGCAAGAGGTAACATCTCTCTCATGAGAATGGCTTGTGTGTGATTTCTTTTAATGCACAGCAATAGAAGCCCCCATGTTTACATTTGAATGTATAAGACCTTTAATTTCTAAGTGATACCTTAAAGTGGTGTTTTTCAACCTTTTTTATGTCATGGCACACTTGAACCCGTAGTTAAACTTCCACGGCACATTAAATTATGTTGATCAAAAAGAAAGAGTTAAAAAAAAAAAAAAGAATATACTTGCTGTGCTTTGAATTTCTTTCAAAATAATTTAATTAATGATCTTCAAAAATGTTTGCAAACACCTAAGGTCCTCTCATGGGACACCAGTGTGCAACGGCTCAGTGGCTGAAAATCACTGCCCCAGAAGGTCCCATTGAAGGACAGTTTCCACTCAAGTGCTACTTGGATTTTTATCACACCTCACTTTTTTGTGTGTGTGTGTGCAGTAGTTTTGGCCAGGGCTGTGTTTGAACCTACCACCTGTAGTATATGGGGCCGGCACCCTACTCCTTGAGCCACAGGCACTGTCAATATCACACCTCACTTTCATTCTTATTATTCTTTTCCAACACACCTAACTCCCTACACACACACACACACACACACACACACACACACACAGTCCTTGCTCCCAATTATGCTTGGCAAACATCCTCGGGAATTCTTTCTCCTTTTTCTGATTCCAGGGTAAGCGCAATGCCAAAATGACAACCATTTCCTTTTTATAAATTTCTGGGACAATTTATCTTGAGATCTCACGGGAGATCCATTCTTTTCTGATCATCGCTGTTTTGATTTCAGGTCCAAGGACAATTGAATCCAGGATCTCAAAGCCACGCGGCCACTCTCTGTATCTCTCACTCTCTGCGTCTGTCTGTGTCTCTCTCCATGAGGACATGAGGGAGAAGGCGGCCCTGGAAGCATGGGCTGACATCTTTATTGCATCATGACCAAAAGGAAAAAAAGAAAGGTAACCTCCCTTCTCTACCGGAAATACATGCTGAAGGTCTGTAATTGTGTGGGCTGGGGTCGTGAAACTACCCCTGCACCCATCACTGTCGCTGGGAGCTTAGGCAGCTCCAGTTAACCTGGCTGGCATCATGGTTCCAGCCCCATAGGAAGGAAAACAGTGAATCTGCAAATCTTTCCAGAAACCCAAGTTCAGAGTGCAAGAGACATGGTTCCCCATAGGAAGAGGGTTACCATTACCATCACCCCAAAAGAGAAATGAATTCAGGGAAAAAATACTAGCAGCTGTCCATCTTAAACTTGTTAGCTTTCATTTCTCACAACACACTGTGGTAAGTGACAGCTCTCACCAGAGTTGGTGGCTTATATTTACTTCAGAGTTTGTTTAATATGTGAATTCTGTGCTGGGCTCCAGAGGATACAGATTCTGTCTTCTTTGTTCTTGTTTGTGTCTCCAGGGCCTAGCAGGGTAACTAACAAATAGTCAGCCCTTAACACATGCCCGTCCAATGAATGCATTAATAAAGCTGCGCTAACACTTTCCTTCTGGGTGAGTTCCTGTCCTGCTGTAGTATCTTTCCTTCCCATCTAGTTTTGTGCAGTCTTTCCATTCCATCTTTTCTTGTGGTATCTTTTATGTACCTAAATTTATTCAGAGTTATTATTTAAGGAGTTACTAAGGGTCTCAAGTCTGCTTTGCAGGTATTCAGGGGACCTACGTCAGGGTCAACAAAGTCTTCCTGTGAGGGGCAGGAATTGAATGTTAAGCTTTGCAAGCCGTATCGTCTCAGGCTCAACTACTCAAGAAAGTTATTGCACCACAGCAGCCACACACAACATGAAAACGAATGAGCTTGGCTGTGCTCCCATAATGTTTATGTAACACAGCAGGAGTTGGATTTAGCCTCAGGTCTACCCTTGCTGACCCCGGGACATTAACTAAGTGTTCTGTTGGTTTCCCCCAGAACAACTCCAAATTCAGCAAGGTACACACAGTGTAGACATCTAGCATCACAAGTCCTGTTCTAGTGATGCCATTATTTTCTTCTTCTCATAATCCTTAACAGATCAGCTTCTGATCCTTTCATCAAGTTTAGTAAAATGAGAAGTGCTGCTATGTAAGATGCTCCTCCAGGAGTGAAAAAGACAGAAGCATTAAGTATTTTGGAATAATCAAAAAATGAAAGAGTTATAGCCTTGAATTATGTTTTCACTAGTCATTACATTCGTACTATGCAAAAATTGATCTAGAGAGTCCATGGAGCTTTGACACATACATTCTACAGACATGGGGTTTTGACACAAAGTTTATTGTTACTCACTTGATTTGGGAAATCAAGTTTTGAATTGTTGACATGCTAGCCTTATTATGTCTTCTTTTAAGAGAGCCTTAATACCTTAAGATAACAAATGAATTTGATCCAGGGAGGATAAAGGAAACACTAAGACCTAACCAGAAGGAAAAGGAATGAAGCAACTCATCTTTCAGAACAGTTCAAATGCAACAATTAGCAATGATAAAGTGTCTCAGGAAACACATGGTACAAGGCTGATGGTCACTTTTATTACAGAAATTTGAATCATAAGATTAATATGCAGAGTTTCCACCTCTGAATATTTCACATCCTAGGGATGTTTTTCCCAACCCAATGGAGAAAAACAGATGCCTGTGGTACATGACCATGGCTGTGGTGAGCTTCTAATCATAGGTATGAAAATAGACTGATGTGTGAATAAACACCTAGAGCCATCCAAGTGTCTCCTTGTTAACTTCAACGGAGACCGATGAACAAGAAAGACACACCAGCTTTACAAACAGTCCAGAGGGAAAGAAAATTCTTGAATTATTCTCAAATTGTGTGGGTTTTTAAATTTGTTTTCTTCTTCTTGAACTCAATAGTTTGTTTAGTCACTAGGCTCATTGCTTAATCCAAATTTAAGGGAAAAGAAGAAAGGGCTTAACATTTAGTTTTTCTTTACCGTTTAGAATCTTCAGATTTGCAAAATTTTAAAAGGTAGGCTTTACAGACCACTCCCTTCACACTTTTCTAAGACAGGAAATGTCCTGCATTCCTGGCGAATGATGTCTACTTTCTGCTTGAAAAACCCAGGCAAGGACCTTGTTCTGTAACAATGCCCATTCTGGACTTTCCTCACTGTGAAAAATTCCTTTCATTTTCCCCTTAAATCTACTTGTCTACAAGCCCTCCCCACCCCCACCTCTGTGTGTTCTTTTTACCCTTGGAAGTAATATTCAATGTCTTAGTGCCTTTCCACACGACAGCTCACAAGTTAAGTGAGGAGGGAAGCATATATTCTCTGTGCTTTGGGGTAAAAGGGTTCCATCCACTCCCCCAGTCTTTATAGAAGGAGATGTGCAGGCCTCTTCCCCAGCAAGCTTTCTGCATAAGATGCGCCTACCCTTCATCAATGTTTTGTATAAAGCGGGAGCCCCAAATCTAGCTAAATACTTCTGTTAGATTCTGAATGGCTCTATGAGAAACATAATGAGTGGTTTTCTCTGACCAGATGTTCTTTTTTATGAAGATTTCTCCGGCTCACTAAAATGCCATATTTGCAGAGGATAAAAATCTCTTATTATGTCCTGGTTTCCAATATAATTTTTAAATCACTTAATTGTGTATAAATCAGTTGCATCGGTCATGTGAATTACAGTGGTATGCTCCAGTGTGTGGCCCCACCCCTGTCCGCACCTGATCCGGTCTGCATCACACCCTCTAATGCCCTAGTGTCCCTGCTTCCCGCAGGTGCATCTTATCATCTTGTTTGCATCTATCTTTTTATTTTTGTGAAAGCATTTTGCATATATTTGTTTCTTTTTTCTTATTTTCCTTTTCTTTTTTGACCCAGTACTGTGTTTGCTTTTGTTTTTTGAGGTCCATGGGGCTAGGCGGATGGTCTGTGGCTTCTAACTGTTGCATGGGGTGTGGTTTATGCAAGTTGTCTGGGGTCCCAATGATGGATATGAGAACTGTCTCCAGTGCCCCTTGTGTAAGAATTTGGGGATTGCTGGACCAGGGAGTGTACATATACTAAATTTTGCTAAATAATGCCAGAGTTTTCCTGGGAACAGCACTTGTCTAAGTTCCCATGATGAGGGTCTCTATATCCCCACATGCTCACCAACATTTGGTGTTTTTCAGGTTTCTAATTTTTGCTAGTTTAAAGAGATAGCTCATTGATATCATAGTGTTTTAATTTTCATTTCCCAATCACTAATGAATTTGAGCAACATTAGTACTCTTTCTTAATTTCCTCTTCTGTAAGCTCCCTACCCATTTCCTTTACATTCCCATGCCCCACCCCCGCCCTGGTTTATTGAGGTTTAATCATCTAATAAAAATTATATATATTTAAAGTGCATTATTTGATGTTTTGATACACATACACATTGAACTTCCTACTTTTTTGTAGGCTTATAGGAATTCTTAAAACATTTTGAATATTTTATGTTTTTACGCATCATACAGGCATCTTATCCCAATACAGCCTATGTCTTAGATTTATCTGTTGTGTTTTTTAAAAATTATTTAAAATATTCCTCATTATGTATCTCAGTAACAATATTTTCCTGTATTTTTCTATTAAAAATTGATTTTTAATTCCTTTGGAGTCCAATTTTGTATGTAGGGTTGTATGACAGTTTTATTTTGCTCCACGAATGAGCCACTTTCCCTACAACATTTTAAAAACAAATTATTCCCATGTTGAATTAAATCATGTGTTAAGTTGCCAGATATACATTTGTTTATCTCTGAGTACTCTTTTGATTCACTGGTCCGTGTGTCTGTTCTTATACTAATACATAAATTTTACTACTGTGACCTGGTTGTTTATGTTCACATCTGGTTGGAAAAGTCTCCTTTCATATTCTTTTTATATATTTCTCCTTGAGATATTTGTAGTCTTATATTTTCTATGTAAATTTTAAATACATTTATCAAAAAATCCGCCTGGAAATACGAGTAGGATTACATTGAATTTTTACATTAATTAGGGAGAACTGACATTTTTATAACATTAAGTTGTTCCATTCAAGAAAACAAAATTTCCTGTCCATTTATTCAGACCATGCTTATGTCCTTAAACTTTTATCATGTAGTTATTAAATGCTATCATAAATCTGATTTTTAGATATTCCACATACGTACTCATAGCTATAATTTTAAATCAGTGCCCTTTTTGTGGTTGTTTTTCACAAATTTTAGCATGTACTCTTTTTTATCATTTAATTATAAATGTTTCTTTATTTCCTTCGTGATTTCCTTAATATTACAAATAGTAATATAAACACAGTACCAACAATGTAATTATAAGTCTCTAAATATATGCTGCTTTAAAACTCTGATTTTATTTTTAATTTTTACACTTACTGCATTCAAGTTGGAAACCATAGTTGATCAGACAGGGATTCTTTGCAATTTACTGAGATTTACACACATTCACCCACACAGTCAGTTCTTGTGTTCTATAAAGTTATCAAGAAAACTGAATTAATGACTATGGACCTGCTACTCCTAGGGGAAATACAGAGTTCAGTTTCTGCAATGCTCTGGTCATAAAATGTTCATCAACTGATCAAAATGTAGCCTTATGTCATGTGTGATTCTCTTCAAAGACATCTAATTTGGTATATATTGTTGATTTGTGAACTCAGGCCATCAGCATTAAAACTCACACCTGAACAAAGTTACCTCCATAAAGACACCACAGCCTCACGTGCTGATCACCACACTGCACCTCAGCCCATGGCCGGCGACCTTCTTGGACAGAGAAATCACCAACCAAACACAGAGAATAAGGAAAAGGACGGCATTAAATAGAGTGAAGGAATGCTTGTTTACAGAGTGAGTGCAGTCGGAGGAAGGCAGAGCACGGCCTGACATCAGCCAGGAGTGCGTGCATCAGGACACTCAGCCTTGTCACCACTCTGCACATGTCCACAGATGACATGACCATGGACATGTTGCAAGAATTGATTTGGGGAAATACAAATAAATATTTCGACAACTAGGCTAATTCACAAGTATATAAAGAATCCACAAGTAATAAAGACTAATTGAGTGTGTGTGTCCATAGACGCCATTCCTGACTAGAGCTGCTTAATGCTGATTTCAATTGCAAAGAGACAAAAATGATTGCCTTGTGGCAATGTAGGAGAGATAAAAGAGTAGAACATAAAATATTTTCCTCAGACCTACCCTTACCTGATAGACTTCCCCTGACTTTGCTCCAGCTGAAGCTGTAGCCAGCTTCTCCCTGCACACATAGGGTCAGCCTTTCCAAGGCTCCATCTCTCCCTCGCCCCAACACCCCCGGCTTTGACAGTTATGCTAAGAACCACACCGATAATTTCTCCAGGGTGTTTTTTCCAGTGGCTTAGGGAGCCAACAGACGGTGTTCATTGTCTTGACCAATACCCAGATTAAATAACTAAGTAATTAAAGCCATCAGGTTGATTGCCTTGTGTAGTTGGGCAGGTTTGCAGGTGTATGTCAAAGGCTTGCGTTGGAAGTAGCTGCTTGATTACTGAAAGGTGATCATCTCTTTAGCAACCACCTGAGGAGGCAGAAATGAGGGGGGAGAAGAGAAAGCACCAGCTGGACAGGTAGCTGCAGTCTGTGACAGAAATCAGAACTGCTCGTGGTCCCAAACATCTACCGGAATTACTCTTGGGGTGTGGCTTGGGGAGAGCTGTGTTTTGTTGGAGCTTACTTCCAGCCATTGGACATTTCTGTGCCTGTAGCTCTCCTTAACCATCCGACTAAGAAGGAAAATGACTCAGCTTGGTATTGTCGTTGTTGTCCCTCATGGATTGCTTTCACCAGGCACTGATGACACTTCTTCCTCCAGGCCAATCTCACTCAGTCTAATTCTCCCAAGATGGCATGTTCTCAATCAGTAGATCCTCCTAAGAGGACTGAGACCTTAGCCAGGGATTTCCAGAGCCCGACCTGGACTGGTTATTCTCAACATAATGTTGCTGTCCTTTACCAGACGATTGCTACCCACTATACGATTAATATATCCTCTCCTTCACTGTAAACAAATACAAACACATCCACTTACAATGCCATTTTTAGTTTATTTTTCCCCTCAGAGTAGTTGTTGGCAAATTTAATTATTTTTGATGACTTAAATCCAGGATACATTTGTCTAAATTATCACAAAACCCACCCATAGAAAGTACAATATTTTTCTTTAATTATTTTTCTCTTAAAAATATAGCCTTCACTTAGCATAATTCAAACATGGGTATGGAACAAAAACTTCTTCCTGTTTTGAGTAATTTATTTGATTAGAGTTGTACCCCCACCGCCAAATATTGTACCAGTCAAAATACTACTGTCTTGAAGAGTTGTTTTTTTTTTTTTTTTCCCGATAGTGTGATGGATTTTGGAGAGTTAAAATGAAGATCTTCAAAAATAGCAGTTGTGCGTGCTGTCTGAAAGCCTAGAGTCAATCCCAGTTAGTCTCCTCCATTCTCTCTGCAGCCCTGACAATCCTGTCCCAGCCACCGGCTTTCACACAACGTAGTAAAACACAAATCCTCTGATGGGGAGGAGTCAGACTCTATGAACAAATTCATCTTTTCATGTGTGTCTTTAACAGCCAAATGAAGGACATTGTGATATGAATATTATCTTTAAAAACTGGCAACTTTGTGGCAACCCCAAATTTAGGTGGCAGCAGAATGACTTGAGCCACCATTGAGGTATGAAGGGAACCTCACCATGGAACAGTTTTTC
Organism: Loris lydekkerianus; assembly: GCA_963574355.1. Classification (NCBI taxonomy): domain Eukaryota; kingdom Metazoa; phylum Chordata; class Mammalia; order Primates; family Lorisidae; genus Loris; species Loris lydekkerianus. Next base: position 24,662 of record CAUYPK010039880.1, on the reverse strand, counting down.
TGTGAGAAATTTTAGGTGGAATTACTTGAATAAAGGGCTTTTACTTATTTATTTTTTATTTTTTTTTTTTCTAAGCAAGGGATAGGCCATGTCTCAAATACCTGCAGGTTATATTTTCTCTACTACCGCTCGCTACATTTCTGAGTCGTTTTGAATGCCTCTATGAAAAAAAGTTAACTTTATTTTTGTAGCCCAAAAACCCTGGTTCCCATTCTCTGCAGCAAGTTGAGCTTTTGTATTTATTTTTTAGTGCAAGAAATCATGATAATTTAAATTTTGAATTCATAGAATTGGACTCAGGGAAACAATTGGGTTTTGGAGCTTCTAGCAGTAGAATCAACTGGGAGGACCCAATTTCATGCAATTTGTAGCTTGATTTCATCCAGCAAGACATACTTAAGCATAAAGACCTAAAAGAGGTAGGTGTTGTATTGAAATAGCATCATACTTAGGGAGCAATGAGGCGTACGGTAATGCTGAGCGCTTTACATTCAGTAACACGGCATTATTCCAGCACGACGCACAATCCAACACGCTGGCAATTACAGCTGTGACCCCAGAGTCGATTTTAAAGCATGTATATATGTATATGCATTTAAAATTTTTCCCTCTGTTTTTGTCTCCTAGTAGTTTAGAAATGCAAATGCTGCTGCTGGCTTCTTAAAATAACCATGTTCACATCGAATGTCATCCTTCCCCTCAACTGACTTTTCTTTAGACAAAGTCTGATCTGGGCAATGAGTAGAACTAAAGTTTGGGTTTTAGGAAATGGAGTTTGGGGTGGGGGGGCAGGAGACTGTGCTTCTGTTCTAGTGATGCTCTGCTGTTTACCTGAAATAACTAAATTGCTTTCTCATTGTGTTTGTTTTATATAAATAATATATATATACATATATATGCACATATATTTGCATGTGTGTATATATATATATATATACACACACATGAATTAAAAGTATGACTCAAATAGGATTTTTACAGTCACAATGGCAGTGACAGCTGGGCTGGCACACACTCCCTCTTTCTCTCCTGTGTCAGGATTAAGTCACCTCCAGGCTGTAATTCCACATGTCATGAGCTCAGAGTGGCATCTTAACATTATCTCTGGGCTTGGGGAAGTGTTTCTTTTCCCTCAGAAGGTGCTGTATGTCACCGGAGGTCTCAGATGAGGGAAAAGCTCCCCGTTTCCATTTGCTCCTTCCCCACAGTGCTGGGCCACGGAAGGCTTGGATTGAAACGCACATCATCAAAACCCGCCCGACGCGTGAACATTCATCTGTCCCACAGCTTCCTGCCTCCCTTGGAAGATTATATAATCACTGATCTTTTCTATTTTTAAAGCAGATTAATTTGATTTAGTAGAAAGGGAACAAGGGAGAAAAGAAAGGAATAATGGGAAAAAGCCAATATTATTTCTTTCAAAGCAGTTTGGTTTAGAGTCATTTTAATAGGTCTGGAAAATTAGAATTGGAAAAAGAAAATCAATTGTGATGCTGTATTCTAGCTTGGAAGGAACATAAATCCACACTGGCACTGACTTCCCAGTGCCAGATGATTAGGGCTGCTTTGTTCTCTTGTGGGAGAGGCAGGGGACTCATGAGTTTCTTAAATCTATTATTATTATTAACAATGTCATGAATACCAAGGTGTCCCTGGGATGCGCCCATCATGTGCACCCACTTCTGTGGTTATAGGAAAATCCTGTGTCCTAGCAATGGGTGTGGTGCCCCCCCACCACCGCAACTCGCTGAACATCCGATTAACTCCCTTACCATCTTTCTCCATGAAGATTTCTGAATATTTTATCCTCTAGCATTATTCCAGAATAGTAATATAAAGGCAGTCTATAATTTGGATTTTTATGTAATAAAAGCCCTAGGAAACTTTTGGTCTTTAATAATTTCTTATTTCTTTTGTCTATTTCACTTTGATAATAACAATCAAAAACTAAATTCAAGTGGCTGAGAATATGAAATAAATATATTTATAGAGGGAAAATTGTGGTAGTCAAGGTGGGAGGAAAATCTTAGGAGGAAAGTAGTAGACAGTGAAAGACTTCAAAATAGTATGTTGTGCAAAGTCGTGTCCTGGGTAGCTGGTCAAAGTGATTTTGAGAAGGAAATGAGGGTTTCTTTTTCTTGCCTATATGTTTGAGTTCTTTGTAGATTCTGGATATTAGTCCTTTGTCAGATGGATAGTCTGCAAATATTTTCTCCTATAGTAAGTGGAATGCCCATTTACTCTTTATTTATTTCCTTTTCTGTGCAAAAGCGTTTTGGCTTAAAATTTATTTATTTTCATTGTTACCATATTTGAATTTGGGGTATTAGTAATAAATTCTTTGCCTAGGCCTATATCTAAAAGAATTTTTCCTATATTTTCTTCTAGAATTTTAATGGTTTTAATGATTTTTCCTATATTTTCTTCTAGAATTTTGATGGATTAAGTTTTTAATCCATCTTGAATTAATTTTTCTATATGGTGAGAGATAGGAATCCTATTTCATTCTTCTGAATGTAACAATTCAATTTTCCCAGCATCATTTATTGAATAAGGTGTCTTTTCCCCATTATATATTTGTGAGTGCTTTGTCAAATGTCGTAGTTACAATCCCATCAAAAACCATGAACAGAATTTTTTCTAAAGAAAATAGACAAATGATTGACAAACATGAAAAAATGTTCAACATCACTAATCATTGGGGAAATTCAAATTAAACCACAATGAGATACCACTTTATTCCTTTCACAATAGCCATTATTAAAAAGTCTAAAAACAATAGAGCTGGCATGGATAAAGAGAAAAAGGAACACTTATACGCTTTTTGTGGGACTGCAGATTAGTACAACCTCTATTGAAAATGGTATGGAGATTACTCAGAGAACTAAAGTAAACCTAAATTCAAATTGGCAATCCCACTACTGAGTATCAATCCAAAGGAAAAGAAGCTACTTTATCAAAAAAGACACTTGAACTTGAATATTTGCCACAGCAAAATTCACAATTGCATGGATAATGGAATCAACCTACGTCCCCATCAATTCATGAGTGGATAAAGAAAATGTGACACCCACACATGCGTGTGCACACACACATACCACAGAGTACTACTCAACTCTAAAAAGGAATAAGCAATGTCATCTTCAGCAAATTGGAAGGAACTGGAGATCATTATCCTAGGTGAGATATCTTAGGAATGGAAAAAAAGCCTGCATGTTTTCACTAAAAAGTAGAAGTCAAACCAAGTGTCCACAGAAGCATAAACAGATGTATAGGACTTTAGAGGCCAGGAGGGAGAGGTTGGGGGTTGAGGAATTAAAACTTACCTATGTGGTACAGTCAACACTGTGATGAGTGATGAGAACATTGAAAGCCTTGACTCCACCACTGTACATTGTACATTCAGGGGGTATTTGTACCCCCTTAATATTTTGAGATTAATGGAAAGAAAATGAGGAAGGAGTACTGGGGTCATAAGAGAGAATGAAGGACTGTGGCAATGGCCCTCTGGAAATAGACAAAAAGAAAAATGGAGAAAAACACATGTATAATTTCTAGAATTGTTAGTAAGCAAGTCCTTGCTATGGGAATCTGATAGGAAGAGAGGGAGGGTGTAAAATACTACAGGGTGTTCAAGATGAAAGTTAGGAAAATGTCATTAAAATGTTTCAGTGGACAGAGATCAACAGGAAGGAAGAATTTATTCAAAACAATTGCCAAAGTTTCACAATAGGGAAAAGAGATTAGACTCAACCCTGCCATACAAAAGGCTAAAAAATGTTTTTAAGTGGAGTGGAGAAAGCACTGTAGGGCATGGGGTGGGCAGTGTGATCATCTCATCCACCTCTGCTGATTGCTGCTCATGAACTTGACCTTCTACCCTTCCAGATACTGGAAGGCAGGAGCTCTGTGTTTCCTGATGATCATCATCAGGAGCTGTCTCCAGAGAGTGTCTTAAAGACATCTATCCCCAGTTCATAAAACTGCCAAGAGGTTGGGAGAAGATTTACACCTCATTGGGGGCAGAGAAAGAATTTACAATTGCACATTTCCTGAGAAAATGGAAGTCAGAGGCCTACAGTTAAGTGGGTTACGGTTTAGTCAAATTGAGGGAGTTTTAAAGCGATTGCCTTGGTTAAAAAATACTAAAATTGTGAATATAAGGGGATTCCCCCAGATCTAACTTTCCTGATATAAAATATAAATATCTAAAACTACTCCATAGGATTGTTGTGTGATTTAAAGAAATGTATCCTATAAAACACTTAGAATACTGCCTACCATATTAGAAATGATGAGGAAAAGTCATTTTTGCTATTACTATTTTATTATTACATTTTATTTTGCTATTACATGGGGGGGAATGAAGTAAAATAAGATTTAAGGGTCCAACTCTATGCTTAAAATTGTTTCTGAATAATCTTTTAAGAACAAGGTAGAAATATCTGATCAATAAAAACTTCATTATGACAGTTGAAGTCATTATTTGGGAGCTATTTCATATTACAGACAGAAAAATGCACTGGGCCCAATGTTCACTCTCCACTTCTAATGTTTAAATTAATGAATATTTACCATGTACATTTAGATACAAAGGAATTCAAGGAACTCAAAGGGAAATATAGGTAAAGAGTAACGTGTATTTACCATGTTAATTTAGATACAAAGGATTTCAAGAGAAACTCAAAGGGAAATAAAGATGAAGGATAATTATAACTCAGTGATAGAAATATGCACAAAGTATGATTCTCAACAGTTCACGGGAAGTTAATTGTTATAGAATTTTCCTGAATGGTGGCTCTACTCTATAGAGCAGAAGAGTCAGATGAGAAGAAAATTATAGTGTTCCCGATTAATCCACAGAAGCTTGACCGCTGCTTCAGTCCTGAATTCCCCGAGTCCAACCTGAAATGCTGTTTCCTGTACTAACATTTGGTTAATGGGTTCTTTCTGTCTCTACAGGGAACGTGGTCAGATTTTATCAGGGAGCTATTAGAAGAACAGAAATAGCCCCGTGGTGTGGTGCAGTGTCCCTCAATATGCCAATGAAATAAAAAAAGAAGGGACTTTTATTACTGTGTTAGAAGCAACCCACAGGGACCCCAAACACAAACATACTGGACATTAAACTGGTGGAAAATCTGAGCGAAGGAGACAGTAGGGAAGACACTTAGAGAAGAGGTGGGCATGCCCCGTCTCAGTAGTAACACTACTAAGTACTCCCTCTGACCTGGCCAGGGTCCTAGGATTGGCATTACAAATATTTCCTAGACAAAAGCTTCTCCTTCTAGTTTCATGTCAGGACAAAGGAAGCCACGGACTGTTCACCACTGTTAGCGTACCTCCGAGTGCTGTATTGGGGGTCAGCCCTCAACTTCTCTCATGAGCTAAGAAGACAGAACACGGTTCACCAGGGAAACAGTGTCCTCGACCGTTCATCTGACATGACTTAACGGTAAGAGACCTACGCATCTCCCTGCCCTAATGTCCCTGAGCCTTTGCAATTGACATACATAAAAACAGAGGTCAGAAATACTACATTATCCAAAAGAAGGAAAGAAGAGGCTGTGCAGGTCAGAGATTGGACATAGGAACTGAAAAAGTGATATCCTGTACTCCTGACTTCATGCCTAACGTGAGCAAGCTTGGAGCGGCTCACCACTTCCCCAAACCATGTAAGCGTTTATTTCTACCAAAGCACCATTCATCCTGATAACCTCCCTCGCACTGACTGATCTACAATCTCTTACTAATACCAACACAGTAAGTGTATGCTAATTATACCTTAAGATCTGCAGAGGGTCACAGTGGGCTTTTCTGAAGACTCTTGGTCTGACTGTGCTTTAACCAAGGAACTTGGCCTTGAATTTCTCTTCTGTTCAGGAAACAGTTTAGACTCTTTCTCAGATCAGAGAACTCAGATTAAATGTCAAAATGGCTTCACTTAGCTGGGCATGGTGGCCCATGCCTTTAATCCCAGCACTTGGGAGGCTAAGGTGGGTGGATTGCCTGAGCTTATGAGTTCAAGACCAACCTGAGCAAGAGTGAGACCCCATCTCTAAAAATTAGCTGGATGTTGTGGCAGGCACCTGTAGTCCCAGTTACTTGGGAGGCTGAGGCAAGAGAATTGCTTGAGCCCAGGAGTTTGAGGTTGGTGTGAGCTAAGATGCCATGGTACTCTACCAAGGGTGACCATGTGAGACTCTGTCTCAAATAAGAGAAAAACAAACAAACAAACAAACAAAAAAAACAATGCTGTCATTTAACTACCTTTTGTACTTACAAACTTGCTACCTAAGTTATCCAAAGAAGAAAACAAAAAGGCTTGCAGAAAGAAAGGGCAAAGGAACCCAGGTGAAAAATCCATTTTCCTGATACCTCTAACTCTCCAAAGTCTGTGCTTCGGTTTTACTTCTGGCTCACAAATGCTGCCTCTACTCCAAACTAGTACTGCCAGATCATTAATTGTGAAATATTGAACAAAACTTCAGTCATAAAAATGGCTCTGAAGAATATCTCCAGTAAGATGTAAAGGGGAGGGCTCACACTGCTCTTGCCAGAATATTCAACCCTTGCATTTTTTTCCATCACAAGCCAAGCCTGCACGTTAGCCCCCATGCACCAACATTAGATGCAGCGTGAGCAGGCACTTAAATGTGGAAAGTCACCATTTCAGGCCCTACATAACATTATTTTAGTTTCAGAAACCCATAAGCCTTATGTTATGCACAGGTCAATATGAAAGTTTTGAGATACACAACAATCAAAAAATGTAAAATCTACACAGATGGAAACAACTGGAGCCCTCCCAGCAACACCAGTAAGCCCAGAAAGGACATTGCCAACTGGGTTTCTTGGAAGTGAAATAATGGATTATAACATAGTCTGTCTCCAAACTTGCATACATGAACTTGAGTACGCATACATGCACAGGCACACACTCTGTGGACCTAATGTGGCCACAGAAACACAGAAGCCAGAAGTGACAGATGCTTCTACATCTCAAGAAGAGGGAGCATCTCATCGCAGTTCTCTCTACGGTGTCTTGTTGATCCTTTGCTTTTCATTAGAGCAGCCAGCAATCCCCTGAAAATCATCTTCACGATGGAGCCCAGATAAAGAAGAAAAACTGGAGGGAGGCCTAAAGCAGATGCTCTTCTTTGGGCCTGGGAAGTGTCTGCTCTCTGGTGTGCTGGGGACATTGAGCTGCCTCCTTGTCATGCTTTGAAGAGAGAATGTTGCTTCATTCAAGTAGGTTCTTGCTATCCTGATATTTCATCTTCTTTCATAGGTGTTTAGTGCTTATCCTTGTCAGCATGTACAACATTTTCCAGAAAGATACTCTAGGTGTCTTTAAATCAGTTTATGATAAATAAAATGATATAGTTTATCTTCCACATTTGGAACAAAAAACAGTATCCACAACGCTGTACGGCCCCTCAACAAAGCCCCAGGGGAAAAAATCAAAGGGAGCAAAATAACTATGGGGCAGAATCAGCGGAAAAACTCTGGTAACATGAATAATCACAATAGATCAACCCCCCCCCCCCCAGGAAAGATATGGCAGATGTACCTGAAGATCCCATTCATAAACAGCTGGCCAAGACGTAAGATTCTGAAAGTATTTAGAATCCCTGAGACAAATTTTACCACCATCCATAAAAATATACCACCTTCTTCACTCAAGGACTACTAATAGATGTAGCTTACAGATCCAGCTAATTAAAGAAAAAGGACCAAAGATTTTGGAATACGTTATAGCACAAATTTTGCTGAATCTTAATCCATAATTCTCCACTGCTTGAAGTCACAGACTCATCATTGATGCTGTTATTATCTAGTACTATCTAGCAGTAATATGATTATTATCTCGCAAACTCCAACTTACCACCATGGACATTTTTTGAACATATTCCAAACTATCAAATTTATCAGATATGTAAAGCATAAATTAATTTGATTTTTTGATGAATCTGAAAAAATTAAAAAGTATAACCAAAAGTGAGATAAGAATTTATATATTGAATTTGTTAATAGTAAAATGTTTAAAAATATTATGGTTCATTCTAAGATCGGGACAATACAATAATATCCTTACTCACCACATCTCTTTAACTCTAAAGTAGAAGTTCCAGCCTGTGGAATAAGACAAGAAAAATATCAGGCGTCCAGAATGGAAAGGAAGAAAGAAATCATTTGCATTTGCATTAAGACATGACTGTCTATGTAGAAAATTCTAAAGAATCTCTTTTAAAACTACTAGTGTACTTTAAAATGGTTTTAAACTACTACTACTGCAATAGTAGTTTTAAACCATTATAATAAGCAAATTTACCAAGTGTAGAATATACGATCAACATACAAAAATCTATTTTATATCCATTTATTAGCAATCAACAACCAAAATTAAAACCATAAAATAATATCAAAAACTATTTAAAAACAATAAAATACTTAGGGATAAATCTACCAAATTATATTCAACCTCTACAGATAAAGCTGTAAAACATAACTGACAGAAATTAAGGAATACCTAAATAAATGGTGATATATACTGTATTAATAGATTGGAAGACTGTCAATTTTGTTGCTAAGGTGTCAATTTTACACAAATCTTTCTTTAGGTTCAATATAATCCTTACAAAAACATTAGCAGATTTTTCTGTACAAATTGATGAGCTGATTCAAAAATTTATATATAAATGCAAAGGATATAGAATAGCTAAGACAACTTTGAGAAAGAACATTAGTAAATAAAAATTACTCTACTTCAAGACATATAAAACTATAATAATCAACAGTATTTGCCTCAAGATTAAAGAACAGATCAACAGAATAGAAAATGAAGTCCAGAGATAAACACACACACACACACACACACACACACACATAAATATATATAGCCATTTTATTTTTAACAAAGTTCTAAATAATACTATTTATATCACTAAAGATTTTAGGGTCCTTTAATAAATGAAGTAGCAGTCTTAAAAATTGTGCAAGTGAATCAATACATATATTTGAGTGGATGATCTTGAAAATCACAACTCAGCAAAACTGACTAAAGATTAATTCAAATCTCATTTCCATATCTATAAAAAGCAAATGCGCCTGTAATGAAAAACCTTCCCACAATATAAACTCCAAGTGCAAATGATGTCTGAAGTAAATCACTCCAAATATCATCCATCTTACACAAAATCTTCAAAAAAAATGGATAAAAAGATAAAATACCTTCATTCTAAAAGCCCAGAATAATTTTTATACAAAAATCTAGTAAGGACATTAAAAGAGTAAAATTTTACTGGCCAATCTCTTCTGATCACAGACATCACATTCTAAATAAATTTTTAGTAAATTAGCAAATTGAAACAAGCAATCTATAAAAAGGGTAATATATAATGACACATCAGAATTCATTCTAAGACTATAATACTATAAGTTTTACATTTAAAATAAAATATAGCTGTACAAGGTCTGCCACCACGCACTTATGTTGGCAGCACTGAACAAACAACTCGGTAAGGTTTCATAACCTTGGCATATCAGTGTCTCACAGTTCTGTTCTTATCAACATGTGACAGGGTTTTACTGAGTGGCATTCATTATTGTTGCATGAATGTCATACCTTGAATTAGAGCAAAAAGAAACATTAAATTCCTTATTAAACTTGGCAAGAATGGAAATGAAATCATGGACATGTTAATCCAAGTTTATAGGGATAAAGCCATGAAGAAAACAGCAGTGTACAAACAGAGTAAAAACGTTTCTGAGGGGAGAGAAAGCATCACTGAGGAAAAGAGGTCAGGGGAGTGAGTAACAAACAGAACTGTCAAAAACATTGCAACAATTCTTCAAATTGTACATCAAAATCTTAGGCTGACTGAGAAGTGGAGCAGACTGTGTAAACATTGATAGAAAAACAGGAAAATCTTAACTAAAAATCTTGGCCAAGAACTCATAGCACTTGCATCACCACAATGCACCAGTTTATGTGTCATTATCTGTGAGGGAGTTTTTAGCCATTAAACAACTGTATTGGAACACCCTGCCTACACACCTGATCTAGCCCCAAATGACTTTTTTCTTTGCCTGAAGATAAAGGAAATATTGAAAGGAGGACATTTTGATGAACTTCATGACAACAAGGGTAATACAACAATGGCTCTGAAGGCATTCCAGAAAAAGAGTTCCAAAATTGCTTTGAAGGGTAGACTAGGTGGTGGTGTCAGTGTGTAGCTTCCCGAGGTGAGTACTTTGAAGGTAACCATAGTGATAATTTAGCAATGAGATATGTAGCACTTTTTATAGGATAAGTGAACTTAATTGTCACACCTGCATAATTCACCACATTTTATAATAATGAAAATATCATTATTATAAAATAAATAATGAAATTATAAATTATATTATAAAATATAATAATGAAATAATGATATTTTCATTATTATAAAATAAACAATAAATTAAATGAAAATATTAAAATAGAAAAAATTATCTCAATGAATACAGAATTCTTGATATAATTTAAAATTTATTGTCAATGAAATTCTTAACAAACTAAGAACAGAGCAAACTTCCTTATTTGTTAGAGGCAATATAAATAATTTTGAAAAATAAAATAGATTTTAAAAAAAATAGGTACAAATTTAATAATAGTTAAAACTACAAGAACAATTCCTACAAAGGTAATAGGAAATACCACAATGTTTCAAATAATGTAAACAAATTTGAAGACCAAAAACAATGAGAGAAAAATGTTTTCAACATATATGAGAATAAAAGTGTTTATTGACTTGAAAATAATAATTATACACAATGTTTAACTGAGTGTGAACATTCTAATAAACTAATTTTGGATTGATAAATCAGTATGACCTTTTGGAAAGAATTTTGATAATGTAACATAAAAGCCTTGAAATGTGAATGCACTTTATTTCTGGCATTATAAATCTAGAAATTATCTACTCTTACAAAAATATTTATAGAAGGATGATTTGCAGGAAAAAACTAAATATAAAAAATAATAATTTGTACAGCTATACAATTTAATTATGGGCACCCATTTATTTGATAATAATGAACAAACAGTGGCAGGAAAAAAATTAAAAGTTAGGAATGGTATGAAAAAAAATGGTAGAATTCTGAACTGGGATATGTTTACTACAGTTAGTGTTTTGAAAGGAGTTTCACATTAATCTTTTGTGTAACAAAACAAATTATAAAAATGACATAAGAAATATTTACATAATGGTAAATGTGTAAAATTTGGACATTGGTGCACAGGAAAGTTGAAATGATTAAATAGATAAATAGTAAAAGTAATTATCCTGCAGTTGTGATTACATCTTCTTATTATGATTGTCTAAATTTTATACTTTTAAAATTAAAAACATAAAAAGGAAGAAACCTAGGCCTTAGAAATTTTATATCCACCACAGGGGCTGTGGAACAAATGCAGGAGGGACAGACATGCCCCTCACTAGCTGCCTTCTCAGGCTGTGTGGCCTGAATTGTTGTATCACTGTCCTCTGAGGACATTGCCCTCACTGCTACATTTTTCAGGATTTTTGCCAAATTCATTACACAGAGGATTCATTAGTGACTTTTAAAATTGGGTCGCCCAGGTATCATTTGTTTATTCATTTCAGCTTTGACAAATAAAGCAAATATTAGCCTTGTTAATATAGAAACTTCTTGCCTTTTGCATAGGAATTAGAATGTCAAGTCTTTCAAAACCAGAGAGCTTCTGACATCACAAAAAACCTTTGAATAGTGTATTACTTTCAAACATAGAGCATTTTAAAATGGATGAAGTCCTTGATGAGAAAGTCGTGGCCATGTGTTGGAGATGAAAATCTCCATATTACATTTTTAATTTTAAAAAGTACAAAATTTAGGTAGTCATGTTTAGAAAATGCTTGAATAATCACAGCTCTAGTGATAATTACTGTTACATTTCTGTACTTAATCTTTCCAACAAATGCCTTCCAGCGTGTCACAGGGGAGTTGTGGCCCATGAGTAAGACTGATCAGAAGTCCAAATACAATCTTCCACTAACAAGATCCCCTCCTCCTAGTTGTCAGCAAGAATATTGCTCTTAAATGTCCGGTGGAAGGTATTACTGACACTCAAAGGAGTAAGTACAACTTTTATTATTTTGCTTAACCTTCTTTTCTGAGAGACTAGAACAGTATATCTTCAGAGGAGCAAATGTGACCTATATCTGTCAAAATCAGTGATGTGTATAGCTATTGTAAAATATTGAAACACTGTAAAAAGAATTAAGTTTGTGAGTTGTATTTTTGGTAGAAAGCATAACCTTTGAATATACAGTTTAGCCAAGGTAGCATATAATGAGTGTCATCTAGATTATCACCTGATTATTATCTGATATGAATGCATTCTCTGCCTCAAAGTGAAAGTAATGTATGTTTATGTGAAAATAAAATAATCTCTAAAGATGACACATGAACTAAAAGTTATTATGATAAACAACCTCTGCAGTCTTAAATGTTTTTTATATCTCTCTAAGACATACGGACAAAATGGAAATGTCAGGTATAGTTCTGTTTCAATACTTTTTTCAAATTTGTCTTTTAGTATTTTATACATAAGGACAGTATTCAGGGTTGGAAGGAAATAGATATTCTAGAACAGTGATTCTACTTGCTGTGACCAGAACTGTGTATGTCTCTACCTAGTGAATTTAAGAGGCAGGAGAGCTGAAGGATGGTCCTGGAGGAAGCTGGCTGGGCTACCGAGATAATCCATTAATGGATCTCAATCTGTCTACTTATTCCCAACTTTCTCCACAATCCCTGGAAGTGTTATGGAGCTCCTTAGAAGGCCCTGGAACAATCTTCCTTCCCTGTGAAGGTGACTACATATTCTGGGGTTTACCAAGAACTGGACACCTCTAATAGCTGACCCTGACTCCAGTTCTAGGGAAGAAAAGATTTTAAACAAACACAGAAAACCATTCACTTCACAATCTAATCAGGGCCTCCAGGAAAAATTCTTTTCCTGTCATTCATATAAACACATCTCAAACCTGAAACACACTGATTCAGGATTTAAAATGCTTGAGATAATAATGTAATTAACTGGTTATACTTGAGTGAAATTATTGAAGAGCTATTGGCATACGCTCAGAACACAAAGTACTGAAATATTATATGTCATTGAAAGATTAATTAAAGAAACATAAATGGCAAAAATACAAAGAATATTGTTTATCTGCCTAAAAAAAGAAAGAACCCAGGTATCATTATGTTCTGTGGTTGGAGAATTATGACTAAGCTGAGTAGGTATCAAATAGATTGTACAAATAGATTCATGAGATATTTTTAAGTAAACAGTTTGGGAAAAATTATACATTTAATTGTATAAGTCTGTATTTAATGTTTGTATTTCTTTAAGTATTATTTATAATATATAGGTATATTTTCAGAAAGAAAATGTAAAACATATGTTCCAGCTAAAATATAAGCTACATTGTTACATTATTTTTAATTTTTTCCATTTTTACATGTTAGACCAAATTTTTAAACCTTATAAATTGTCCATATAATAAAAACATACAAAGGATAAATAGGTGGTCTTAAAATTTCCAATTGCCTTTAAATATATGAAAATAAATAGAAATAAGTGATGCTGGTGTTTAAAATTTTGTTCCGGCTGCCTATGGCACTCTCTAGCAAGCCTCACTCTTCTCCCTAGGATGCTATTATTATTGATGATTGTTAGGTTTTGTTTTTTTTTTTTATTTTGATACACAGAAGACCTATTACTTAACTTTTGAACCCGTGTTATAGAAGTCCTTCTCATCTTTTGACTTGTAGATTACAAACGCCAAATTGACAGTGTAGTAATCTCAGCCAAGAGACTTTCAAGTTTTAGATTTTCCTACTAATAGGATTATTTCTAACATTACTCATTTTGAAAAGAATTTTATTCTAATAACGAAGAAATATTGGAGAATATTGAAGGCAGTATTGTCTAGATGTATAATAATTGGTAATCAATTGAGGGAATACTTGTACTTTACTTCTAAAACTCCATGAGTTCCCAGGGTTGTATGTGAATACGCTTAGCAAGAGCTACCTACCACTAGTTCACATACAAGTCTCAACAGAAAGTCATTTTCAATATTGTATTCTTAACAGTTTTCATAGTTGCACATTAAACAAGAGCTATGAGTAACTTTTTTTTCTTTTTTGTTTCAAGTTAATATGGGGATACTAATTTTTAGGTTACATTGTTCTCACTTCCAAGGTAAAGTTCTTATTGTAGTTGAGCCCTTCACCCAGGCGGCCTGCTGAACACCCTCACATTGTGCACTAGGTGAAACCCCACCAGTGGCCCTCCCTCCTCCCCCTCTCATCCTCTCCCCTTCCCTCCTTCTTGCTAGATTATATTTGTGTTTTAACATTTGTGTGGACAAGTAGTTGTTTATATATTGGTTTCATATTAGTATCGAGAAGACTGGATACTTTTTTTCCATTCTTGAGATTCTTTACTATGAAGAAAGTGTTTCCATTCTATCCAGGAAAACAAAAAAGATATAAAGTCGTCATCTTTTCTTATGGCTGAATAGCAAATACTCCGTGGTATACATATACCAGTTTCTTGATCCATTTGTGGGTTGATGGGCATTTGGGGTTGCTTCCACGAGTTGGCAATTGTGAACTGAGTTGCAATAAACATTCTGGTGCAAATGTCTTTATAAAAAAAAAATTATTTTTGTTCTTCTGGGTGGTTACCTAGTAATGGAATTATGGGATCAAATGGAAGGTCAACTTTAAATTCTTTAAGAATTCTCCATACTGAGTAACTTTTAAAAGCATGAGATCACCACAGTTGGATACATCATAGTCATTAACAGAGGTCAGCAAAATATATGCATTGTTGTCAAGTGCGGTGTCACATGCTACACCTCAAACTAAAGAGGACCTTAGGTAACATCATCTCATTAGAGATCCCTATACACATTGTAAATATAAACTATTTATAAAATAGGATTAGAAGATAAGTTAATCAATCACACTTCAGCGTCAATTATTTTGCCAAAACTTGACAATTACTATATAGAAAAGATGGTATTCTCGTGGATACACAATATCTAAAATCACAGGTTAAAAAATGTGCGTATTCCCAGAGCCGCTAATAGTTGTTAAAGTGTGCAGGACTAAGTTTAATATCATACTGAAGCATTTGGGAACTGTGAACTGAAGAAAGTAAGATTCAAAAGAGGTATGTGGGATCCTAAGGTGGGCTGTCACTACATCTTAATGTGACCCATTGAGATTGTTTCCTCTGTGACTTTCCAGAGTTGCAGCTCTCAAGAAAACAAAAATCTGATTAATTGCATTACTCTGACAGAATGGCATAAATGTAAGAAATTGATGCATGATTGGAGTTGACCCTAAACCCAACCCAGTAAGAAAGGAATAATTTAATCAGTGTCTTGAATCCATTTTTGTAACTACCTAGTTGAAGTTCCCCCAGGGAAATCCTTTTCATTCATCAATGTGGGAAAATAGCAAGTCCTGGAGAAGTTGACTGAAAACATTTAATTGATGGCTATGGTAATTTGTGAGAACTGAGGGAAAGAAAATATAAAGCAGCTATTGCCTCAAACTTCATATTACAAAGTTGAACTGTTATTTTATATGTTAACGACAGCTCTTATCTGAAGGAAGCAGAAAGGAGACTCAACTACTTTGTTTGTTTGTTTGTTTGTTAAATCACAGCTGTGTACGTTGATATGATCATGGGGCATCATACACTAGTTTCATAGACCGTTTGACACATTTTCATCACAATAGTTAACATAGCCTTCCTGGCATTTTCTTAGTCATTGTGCTAAGACATTTTCATTCAATCCTGTAATTCATCTGTTGGGCATAAACCCAGAAGACCAAAAATCACATCATAACAAAGATATTTGTACCAGAATGTTTATTGCAGCCCTATTCAACTACTTTTTTACACTGCAGATGAGGCAAGATGAGAAGCCACTTTCCTTGGTAATGAATATTAGCAAAGAATGTGGCAATTTTGTGTATGACTTATTTCTGTAGCAAACATTCCACTGCAAAACCACAAAATATGAAAGCCAAGGGCATAGAATTTTTTTAAAGTAAACTCAGTGATACAGTAATATCAATAAGTCCAAACAGGAAAGAGGACAGTTTTGTATGTGTCCATAGGAAAATGATAATCTCGTCATTTAACCAATAAGCATTTGTTCAACACAGACTATATGCCTGGGTTGTGTTCATTTGCTGGTTATCCCAGCAAACATACAGACACACACTCTCTGATTGCGACAGACTTATGCTGCCAGGGTAAGTGCTGTGGTGCAAACAAGTACTGTTTGGCAATGTGGTATAAATGGGAACTCAGGAATCCAAGACAACCACCAGATTTCAAAGGACTTCCCAAAAGAAATAATACTTAGGCTGAAAACTTGGAAAGTGGTGTCCTCAGGTTGAATTTAAGAAAAAAAGAAAGATAGAGTAAAAAAAAAAAAAGAAAAGAAAAGAAAGGATTAGAGGGGGTGCTTGCTCCACACAGGTGCTTTCTATGAAGTCATTATATAACACCTGGCACATTATGTGAGTTCAATTACTGTAATCATTTGGCTTTATTAGAAAAAGCACATAAGGCCAGGCATGGTGGCTCACACCTGTGAGCTCAGCACTCTGGGAGGACAAGGAGGGAGCATTGTTTGAGCTCAGGAGTTTGAGACCAGCCTGAGCAAGAGTGAGACCCCATTCTCTACTAAAAATAGAAAAACTAGCTGGGCATTGTACAGATGCCTGTAGTGCCAGCAACTTGGGAGGCTGAGGCAAGAGGATTGCTCAGACCTAGGAGTTTGATGCCACAGCACTCTACTCAGGGCTCTGTCTCAAAAAATAAAAAACACATGGGAAGAAAACAGGAAGGCAGAGCCCATGAAATCCATTTTGCACATGTTCAATATGGGACATCTATGGCTCTATACAATTGAATTTCCGAATATATCACTACTAGATACGCAAATAGAAAAATTATCACAAATAGATCCTATTTGAAATCACAGGATTTGGCACATATACCCCCCCACTATGGAATTTGTACACATAACAGCAAAACACTGTTTTTTTATAGCAGTTGGACATAAAATTATAATTGATGGTGGATTTGTGAAAGCCTTTATAGCACATCCAAATCATTTCTTACGTACTTTTATTTTATTAAGGACCAAGACAGAGGCAAAGATATGAAACTGTTAATGAACTTCAATATTTCAACTCCAGAATAAAGAATTCATGAGAGTAAAAGGAAAATCTTCATATGATGACATCACAATGTATCATCACTAAAAACTAATCCAGAATATAGAAAAAAACTAAAATAAGTTTGGAAAAATGCAATAGGGAGGTAAAAATATATGAATTATTGGATCTTGGTACAGCTAAATGAATCTATAAGAAATATTTCTTCAAAAATTATTTTTAATGGTGGTCACAGCATATGGCACAGCTCTTGGGGATGGGACACAATTATAGGAGGGAATTTAACAAATGCAATCAGTGTACCCTCAATGAATCCCAAACAATAAATAAAAATAAATTATTTTTAAAAGGAAACTTACAAATTAAGTCCATGAGTATACTAATAATATTATCAAACCAAAGAATTAATTTATTGTGAACCACTTGCTTGCTTGAGTTTACATCTCATTGTTTATCATTACTGAATTTTGGCATCCCTATATGCTAATAAAATATCTTATTCTTTCATGAAGACTGGACAAAAATGAGTAGTCAGTTATGAGAAACCAAACAGTAACAATATTCATTCTCCTGGGTCTAACAGATGATCCAAAACTTCAGGGCCTGCTTTTAATTTTTTTGTTTTTCACTTACTTACTGAGTGTAACTGGGAACTTGGCTATTATCTTTCTCGTATTAATTGATTCTCACCTTAAAACAGCAATGTACTTTTTCCTACAAAACTTTTCCTTCTTAGAAATCTTATTCACATCAGCTTGTATTCCTAGATACTTGTACAACCTATCAACAGGCGACAAGACGATTACATACTGTGCCTGTGCCATTCAAGCATTTTTTACTGATCTTTTTGGAGTAACTGAATTTTTTCTCCTGGCCACCATGTCCTATGACCGCTACGTGGCCATCTGCAAACCCCTGCATTACACCACCATCATGAGCGGCAGAGTCTGCCGAAGATTCATCCTCTGCTGTTGGATGGCCGGCTTGTTAATCATACTCCCACCATTTAGCCTGAGCCAAAACCTAGAATTCTGTGACTCTAATATCATTGATAGCTTTCTTTGTGATGTGTCTCCTTTCCTAAAGATTTCATGCTCAGACACGTGGATCATTGAGCAGATGGTGATAGCCTGTGCTGTCTTGACCTTCATCACAACCCTTCTTTGTGTAGTTCTCTCCTACATATACATAATCAAGACCATTCTAAGATTACCTTCTGCCCAGCAAAGAAAAAAAGCCTTTTCTACCTGTTCTTCCCACATGATTGTGGTTTCCATCACATATGGCAGCTGCATCTTCATCTACATCAAACCTTCAGCAATGGAATCTGTGGCTATTAACAAGGGAGTGATAGTGCTAACTACTTCCATTGCTCCTCTGCTGAACCCATTTATTTACACTCTGAGGAACAAGCAAGTAAAGCAAGCCTTCAAGGACTCAGTCAAAAGAATCACATTATTGTCCAAGAAATAAAGGAATGCTGAAGCGATGATTCAAGTTTTCATAAGAGATTGTATCTGCAAAGCATATATGACTAAGTTTCTAAAATAATTTCTTCCTTCATAACATAAAATATATTAGTTCATTCAAACTAATTTTTTTAAGTTTTTCTTGCATCCACAACTTTTCTAAGAGCACTTCTTCTTGCACTCTTCTTTTATAGATGTCATACTAATAGTTTTCTATAAGGAAAAAAAATATCATGTAAGCCTTATAAAAAGTGCAAACCAAACAATATTTAAAACAAAATACAAATATTAACAACATATTCATTTCACAAGAAAACAAGGAATAGTGTCCATTGTTGTTATTCTGTCCATTGTGCTTCACAAATGATCTCTTAATTTATTAAATACAAATTTTACAAAGCATTTCATCCCTGTTAAATATTTTAAATAAAATGCAGAACTAAACCAACAATAATTCTGCCCTCTTACAGCATATATAACAGATCAAATATGTAACTAAA
The DNA here is from genome assembly GCA_963574355.1 of Loris lydekkerianus. Lineage (NCBI taxonomy): Eukaryota > Metazoa > Chordata > Mammalia > Primates > Lorisidae > Loris > Loris lydekkerianus. Next base: position 5,407 of record CAUYPK010039880.1, on the reverse strand, counting down.
ATGTAAAAATAAATCTCCACCACTCTATTTTTTTATTGTATTATTATTAAATCATAGCTGTGTACATTAATGCAATCATGGAGCACCATACACTGGCTTTTTATACCATTTGACATAGTTTCATCACACTGGTTAACATATGCTTCCTGGCATTTCCTTAGTTATTGTGTTAAGACTTTTAGTAAGTTTCACATGTACCCTTGTAAGATGCATTGTAGGTGTGGTCCCACCAATTACCCTCCCTCCACTCATCCTCCCCCCTCCCCTCCCCTCCCTTTCCCCTTTCCCCATATTCTTAGGTTATATATAATTGGGTTATAGCTTTCATATGAAAGGTATAAATTAGTTTCATAGTAGGGCTGAGTACATTGGATACCTTTTCTTGCATTCTTGAGATACTTTGCTAAGAAGAATATGTTCCAGCTCCATCCATGTAAACATGAAAGAGGTAAAGTCTCCATCTTTCTTTAAGGCTGCATAATATTCCATGGTGTACATATTCTACAATTTATTAATCCATTTGTGGATCGATGGGCATTTGGGATTTTTCCATGACTTAGCAATTATGAAATAGGCCGCAATAAACATTCCGGTACAAATATCTTTGTTATAATATGATTTTTGGTCTTCTGGGTTTATACCAAGTAGAGGAATTGTAGGATCAAGTGGCAGGTCTATTTTCAGATCTCTAAGTGTTCTCCAAACATCTTTCCAAAAGGAACGTATTAGTTTGCATTACCACCAGCAGTGTAGAGTGTTCCCTTTTCTCCACATCCACGCCAACATCTCTGGTCTTAGGATTTTGTGATATGGGCTAATCTTACTGGAGCTAGATGATATCTTAAAGTAGTTTTGATTTGCATTTCTCTAATGATTAACGATGATGAGCATTTATTCATATGTCTGTAGGCCGTGCACCTACCTGTCTTCTTCAGAGAAGTTTCTCTCAATTCCCTTGCCCAGCCTGAGATGGGATAACTTGCTCTTTTCTTGCTAATACGTTCGAGTTGTCTGTGGATTCTGGCTATTAAACTTTTGTCCGAGACATAACCTGCAAATACCTTCTCCCATTCTGCTTGCTTTACTTACTGTCTGCTTGCTTTACTTACTGTGTTCCTGGCTGTGCAGAACATTTTTAGTTTGATCAGGTCCCAGTACTGTATTTTTGATGCTGCTTCAATTGCCCGGGGGGGTCCTCCTCATGAAATATTCGCCCAGGCTGATTTTTTCAAGAGTTTTCCCTGCACTTTATAGTTTCATGTCTTAAGTTTAAATCTTTTATCCAGTGAGAGTCTTCCCTAGTTAATGGTGAAAGGTGTGTGTCCAGTTTCAGTCTTCTACAGGTCACCAGCCAGTTCATGCAGCACCATTTGTTATATAGGCAATCTTTTCCCCACCAAATGTTTTTATTTGGCTTGTCAAAGATCAAATAATGGTAAGTAGCTGGGTTCATTTCTTGGTTCTCTATTCTGTTCCATACATCTACCTCTCTGTTTTTGTGCCAGTACCATGCTGTTTTGAACACTATTGATTTATACTATGGTCTGAGGTCTGGTAGCGTGATTCCTCCTGCTTTGTCTTTATTTCTAAGTACTGTCTTGGCTATTCAAGGTTTTTTTAGATTCCATATAAAACAAAGTATTATTTTTTCAAGATCTTTAAAGTATGACAGTGGAGCTTTAATAGGGATTGCGTTAAAATTGTATATTGCTTTGGGTAATATAAACATTTTAACAATGTTGATTCTTTCCAGCCATGAGCATGGTATGTTTTTCCATTTGTTAACATTTTCACCTATTTCTTTTCTTAAGTTCTCTTAATAGAGATCCTTCATGTCCTTTGATAGATAAACTTCAAAATATTTCATTTTCTTTGGCACTACTGTGAATGGAATAGAGTCCTTGACTCTTTTTTCAGCTTGACTATTGTTGGTGTACATAAAGGCTACCGATTTATGATTGTTGATTTTGTAACCTGAGATGCTGCTGTATTCCTTGATCACTTCTAAGAGTATTGTAGTAGAATCCCTGGTGTTTTCAAGATATACAATCATAACATCTGAGAAGAGTGAAAGTTTGATCTCTTCTGACCCTATATGGATACCATTGATTGCCTTTTCTTCTTTAATTGCAATGGCTAAAACTTGCATTACAATGTTAAAGAGCAGTGAAGACAAAGGTCAGCCTTGCATGGTTCCTGATCTTAGTGGAAATGATTTTGATTTAACTCCATTCAATTTAATATTGGCTCTGGGGTTGCTGTAGATGGCCTCTATCAATTTTCTTAAGTGTTCTTTCTGATCATAAAAGGATGATGGATATTATCAAAAGCATTTTCTGCATCAATTGAGAGAATCATATGGTCTTTGTTTCTTAATTTGCTTATGCACTGAATTATATTTATAGATTTACATGTATTGAACCAGCATTGAGACCCTGGGATAAAACCCACTTGGTCATGATGCATAAGTTGTTTGATGTGTTGCTGGATTCTGTTTGTTAGGATCTTATTGAAAATTCTTGCATCAATATTCATTAGTGATATTGATCTATAATTTTCTTTCTTGTTGGGTCTTTTCCTAGTTTGGGGATCAGGGTGATGTTTGCTTCATAGAACGTGTTGGGTAGTATTCCACCTTTTTCTGTATTTTGGAAAAGGTTGAGTAATATAGGTACTAGTTCCTCTTTAAAGGCAGAATTCTGGTGGAGGCGGAGCATGATGGCAGACAGGACGGACGTGTAGCCCACCTCTCCCGAGCCATCAGGAGAGAAGAAAGGATGTCTGGACTTTCCCTGACTGTGGATTATTGGTGTGAGATGCTCAGCTGGAGACGCTCAGCGAAGTGGCGAACTGCTATATCTGAAAGGTAATTTAAAACCACAGACTCTGCTGTAGAGATTCTTCTCTGCCTGGCGGAGCCAGCCAACAGGCCCCTCCCTTACGGAGGGCAACAGCTTACAAATGCTGATAAAATCAAATGAACAAATATTTATTCCTGAACTGAGAGAGGCATCCAAAAGGAGAACTGCTCAAAACCACGGGGAACTGGGCAACCCGCTGGACAATAGAAGGGAGCACACCCAGGAAACAGACATTTTGAACTAAGGGCAGGCGCCCTCCCCCAGACCAGCAGGGATTGAGTAAAACCACAACATTCCTGCTGAGGAAGGCTGGAGGGGATTGGCAGTTCAGGCTGTGCTGCTAACTGGCTGGTACTGATCAAAAGGGAAAACTTTGAATCATAAAACTCAGAATAAGGTCCCCGAGTCCTCCCGCTGTGCGAACCGGCTCCCACCACGCCAGCCACACTAGCCACGCAAGCTACGCGAGCCAGCTCCCGCCCGGCAGCGAACAAAGCAGCACCCCCCCCCCCCACAGCCGATTATACTCGCCAGCTTGCAGGAGAACCTGGGAGCAAAGTGGAATGATTTGAAAAGCGTGGACTCCTGCACTGAGTGGGAAGGTCGGGCGTGAGTGCTGTCTGGAGCAAAATAGCTGAGGTTTCACATTACTTGGGCAGACAAACTTATACAGAAACTCCAAAATGGCGATAGACCATGGAAGGCAGTTACCATGGTAACAGTATAAAATGTGAATCAGGTATAAGCCTGGGAACCGCACACAGCGCCACCTGGTGTCCGGAAAGAATATAGCAGTTTGCTTATATTCCTACAAAAGCTGAAGCTTACATCATACATACAGAAGTATATTTCTACATATAAGAACAACTTTTTTGTAGATGGTGCCTTTCTTTTTGTTTGTTTGTTTTTCTTTCTCTTTTTCTTTGTTTTTTTTTGTTTTGTTTTGCTTTTTTGTTGTTTGTTTTTTGTTTATTTGTTTTCTTTTGTGTGTTTGTTTTTGTTCCTGTACTCTGTTTTTTCCTCACCATTTACTTGGAGGACCTTTTGTTAATTTTTTATTACTTTTTAAATAGATATATATTTTTTATTTCTATTTTTTCTAATTTTAATTTCTCCTTTCTTCTCTTTTAACTTTTCTACAAACACCACTTTTTTATCTTTTTTAAAAAAATTATTTTACAACTATCACTATTTTTATTGCAGTTGTTTTTATGTTGCTGGTGTCGTGGGTGTTGTCTGTATGTCTATGTGACACCGCCTATTTCCACACCTATGGGCTAATGTGTCTGGTAGCTTTTGTATCTGTCTATTTACTCATTTGCTGTCAATGAGCTCAGTGTTCCAACCTGCAACCCTGAGCTCCAAGCACTCCTTTCCACTCTCACTCTGAGGTCTGGAGGACTGCCCCCGAAGAGTCCAGACTCTGGGGTGACTGCTCGAGAGGAGTAAACAAGACCTGGGCTGTAGCTGGACAGTGCCGATTCTACAACACAGGAGTGAGAAGACGACGGCCGGCTAAGAAGGAATCAAGAAGGAGCATTGGTGCCCCGAGGTGCAGAGCAGCAGCTGTCTTTAGCAATAACAAGGCCCACTCCCAGATATCCCATAGCCACTCCTCCTGTTTCCCTGAGCAATCAGATGAGGCGGGCATCTTCTCAGATGGCAAACACCACGGATCGGATCTGGGACTGAAACACAGGCCCCGTGAGTAAAGGGTTTTCCAGAGGTGGTACTGGCTTGGGTGGAGTGCAGGGACTAGAAAACACACTCCCAGAGCTGGGAAACTCCTAGGGTGGGGCTGATCGAAAAGACTGCTCTACTGGCCCTCAGGGGATTATCAGCCTACAGACAAAGGAGGCCAATAGGCTACAGCTGACATCTAACTGTGCTGCAAATACAAACCAGCAGGAGTAAAGACAGGGCCTGAGGCGCAGGTTCTGGAAACTCAAGTCAGCCTCTCCTCTGCAGAGGAATTCAGCAGGGGCTCTGCAAAGTCAGAAACAAACTCCCAAGGGTAGTTCTGTTCAGCCACTAACAAAAATTAAGGGTGGGGCTGGAACTGAGTGAACACTCCCAGACTCCATTAAGTGCCTGAGGCTGACAGGCCTCACCACCCCCTACTGGATAGAGGCCAAGAGCAGTGGCTTGGATGAGCAGATACAGACTTCCCTGGGATTTAGGCAGGTGCAAACCTCTGGAGTATCTGCTCACTGCAGACAACTGCCTGGGTCACAGCCTTGTGGGGCCAGCAGCGACTAGGTGTGACAGAGCTGCAAGGTGGGGAAGAAGGCATCAACCTTCCCAGACTGATCTATTTACTGGGTGGCTCCTCCGGATTCCAGGAAGAACAAGAGCAAGCCATATTAGAGCAGTCACCAGGCCCCTGTGATCCAGTTCCCAGAGGCCTCTTAAACTCTCCAACCCAAGACAGGTGCTGACTGAGACAATTGATTTGGACCTTTTGAACTGAGCCAATTGCCTGAGGACTGTTCAGGTGATTCCCTGGGTGTGTGGCTGTAGGAAGGTTTGATTCTCCTTTTCCAATT